>CAKNXH010042739.1:1885-34952 GCA_932178445.1 Andricus quercusramuli
GGTGTGGTGTGGTGTGGTGTGGTGTGGTGTGGTGTGGTGTGGTGTGGTGTGGTGTGGCATGGCATGACATGACATGACATGACATGATATTAACTATATTCAATATGAATAATTGTAACAACGATTAATATGATTAGTGGTGATCAAAATAAATAAGTAAATAGATTCACTTATTTATTGAGAATCTCACTCCGAAAATCGAACTTTTTCCTTAGACTCGCTGTGGAAAGTATTGTACTTGGCATGTGAGAAGCAGGCAATCCCCGGATCGTGTGATGTCATCACTCGCCTTCGGCTCGTGACGCCAACTTCACACTCATCGGGAATTGCCTACTTTCCACACTTGTCAAGTAAATTGCTATTGAAATGACATAATGTTGCTCCTAGAACTAAGCGGGGCCAAACCTAATAGTAGTAGATCTACTGATTTTCTAACTACAATTAAAACTAAATTTGTTACCACTTGCTCTGAGCAAATGTTACTCCGCTAACTCTAATAAGTGGCTCTGAATAGATAATCCGTTATCTTCAACCAGTTGATCTAAATATTTATTCCGTTACCTTTTATGGTGACATATATTATGTCCTTCATTCTTTCATATTATAGTCTCGTAACTGAACGTTCTGTATGGAGTAGATAAGATTCTAAGATGCACAGCCGCTCCTGCAAAAACGGCGGTAAAACTAAAGCTGTATCCCAGCCCATTAAAATTATTAATTATTATACAATGGTAACCTTCATTTTGACCTTGAACTTGACTTTCGTGGCTTTTTGAAGGTCAACTTTGTTTTTTGAAAAGGAAACCCTCTTTTTTACATCTGTAATCGATAGAGCGGAAAATTCTACGTTCAGGTACGTACCCAAGTCGTAGGTCAATTGTAACGTTCAAGGTCAATTAAAGGTTATTTGAAATAAACGAAGTTTTCCAAGAGGTCAGTGCAATTCCTGAACTAAATTTCAACGGGAAATTCAATGGTGACCTTCATTTTCACCTTGAGATTGACCTTCATGGCTTTTTGAAGGTCAACTTTGTTTTTTTAAATGGAAACCATACCTATATGGTTTTACGGTAGCTGGATGAGTCATATTAAAATATGGTTAAGACAATCTTTTAGGTTGTGCAAAAGTAAAAACCTTTGCTGTTATCCTCTACCGACAGAAAGTTTGGGTACATTTCCTTTGAAGGATTGAAAATTCATACTTCACTCAAAGACGAATATCGGTGCAGAAACTGAATTTACGACATTGCAAGTAATACTATTTGAAAGGTATAAAATTTAGCGTCGAGTTCACCTATAAAAAAAAATTGATTAGCATTTCGAACTCGAAAGTTCATTGCCTCACTACCCGATTCGGGTAGTGTTTCTAGGTGGATAAATACTACCAGTGTGGGTCCACCACACCCGCGACGGGTCAACAACACGCAGTATTCCCCGAACGGTCACCCATCCAAGTACTAACCGCGCCCAACAAAGCTTAACTTCAGTGATCTAACGGGAACTGATGTTTTCAGCGTGGTATCGCCGTTGAGTTCACCTATGCCTGAATTAATTTAATGAACGAATCAGAAAATATTAAACTTGTGAGTTGAATTCTTTTTTAGCAAAATGAACATTCTAAAACCTTAAGTTCAAGTCTTTACCAAATCTAGTAGAGTGTTCCCAAAAATTTGTGAAAATCATGAAAATTAAAACAAAATCATATTCTTTAAATCTAAATCAAGAGAACACTGGAATATTATATGATTGATAAGTATTTGTACAAATTATTCACTGGTGCAATATTAACATTTTCGAAGCCAAAAGTCCGAGATTCGTCGTTAATCTTCATTCGTTATAATATGCAACGTCAGATTTCTTAATATTCCACTGTATATCTAATAAAATATGTCGCTGCACTATATAGCAAATGGAGGTTAACTACGAAACTCGGACTTGTAGCTTACAAAAATTTCTATTGCACGAGTAAATATTTTGTAAAAATACCCAAGAATAACATAATATTAAATCATGTTCCTGATCTAGATTTAAAGAGTAGAATTAACTCTTGATTTTATGATTTTTCTACAATTTTAAGAACACTTTTCTTAATTTGGTAAACAGTTGAACTCTAGATTAAAAAATGTTCTTTTTGCTAAAATAAAAACATTCAACTTCGAGCCTATATCCTTTTTGACACAATCATGAAAATAATTTCGTCGTAGGCAAATTCGACACGAAATTTTCTAATCTTTCAAATGATTCTACTTGCAAAGCCGCATATTCAGTTTCTGCACAGATATCGTATCTTGCATGGTTTAAAGATAAAATAAAATGTTTTCATGGCTGAAACGATAAATGTCAGATTGGTTATCGTAGATTGTTAGAAAGAAGAACGCAAAAACGTATGCGAAAATATCCTTGGTGTGATTTTTGTGAATAAAAAGTTGGCTGATGAAAGTGATATGTGAAAAAAATGACTTTAGGTTGCGAAAGTAAAATAGTTACAGAAGCGCAGGTACTTCATGGCATATCAAACTTACCCGATTTCTACCTTACTGAAATTTTCTTTTGTAATAACTCACGTCTACACGAAATAAGATATTTAGTTGCAAATGTGTAAAATAAAATGCACTGAAAAGCGCTTCTGTGGTCATTTAGAAGTACAAAAGAATTGTTTTTCCAAAATGAATTTTTTTTCTAATTCTAAAAATCTAGGACCATTCCAACGTTCATTAGTTTCCATTTTCATTTAATTTCGCGAATTTCCAAATCGATATCTCATTTCGTGTAAATGTAAGTAGTTAAAAAAATATATACCATAAGGTCAATTTCAAAGATATCATAGGGAAGCTTGTGTGCAAGTGAGATGCTACAAGTTTGCGCACATCCAGTTTCTCTTTTGTATGCGTTTTATCGTAGTGTTATGAAAACATGAAAGAAAATAGAAACAAGATGAAAACAAAAGCGAGAAGTTCACTAGTCTACTTCAAGGAAACGCCCGACTAGACCACTTTTTGATTAGAATGAAATTCATGATACAAAATGATTTGCATAATAGATGTATGGAAACCTGTAACTTTCTCTCCATGTGTACCGTGTACAACGTGATCTTTTTCTCGAAAAATTACAAAGGGAATGTGGTAAGGACTTTGTCACACTTATGGCATCTCCTTCTACTTTCTTGCGCTTGAGCAAGAAGAGGACATGAATCAAATAGCAAAACTAACGCCATCAGGTCGGATGATTGGAAAGAAGAATCGTCCGGATGACTGTCAAAGTATAAAGGCTGTCACTCGCACTTGCGCTTGCGTATGATTGGTATGAATTAAAACTTGCGGTATGGAAATGAAAAGAAGACGGAATGGAGCGAGATCGTAAAGAAGTTGGTGTAACAGAAACAAATATTGTCTTGGTACTCGGCCATTCTGTATGTATGTATGTATACCGTTAAGCCATAATCCCTTTCGGGGTAGGCGTGACACTACCCGCTTCGGGTAGTGTTTCTAGGTCGATAGTTTCTTGTAGTAAAGAACTACAAGTGTGGGCTCACTACACCCACGACACCAACAGCACGCAGTAGTATTATTCCCGAATGGTCACCCATCCAAGTACTAACCGGGCCTAACAATGCTTCACTTCAGTGATCTAACGAGAACTGGTTTTTTCAGCGTGGTATGACCGTTGGCTGTGAATAGTACAAATTGATAGAAAAACAATCTCCTCACTTTATGAGACACAAATGCTACATCGATTAACAAAATTATTTTTTGTCCGACCCCCCTTGAAAACGCGTCATTGCATGCATGTTAAGCAGGCGTGAAGTGGCTGCTCCTAGCCCAGTGACGTTTGCGCATGCTCACTCCGTCGCCGGGCTAACAAAAACTTCACGCCCGCTACCCATGAAAGTTTACGCCCGCTACACATACGCTGCACTGAGCGAAAATGTTTTAATGATTTAAGTTTTGTTTTTAGGGTTCCCTCTCCCCGGGGGGGCGGGCCCCCAACAGGGCATAAACGGCAAATTTTTTAAAAATAATTTTCTTTCCAATAAAATGTTTTCAACAAATTTTTGTTTTCAAACAATTTTTTTTTCACCAAATTTTTTTTTTCAACATTTTTGTTCACAAATGTTTTTCTCACCAAATTTTTTTCAACAATTTTTCTTCAATTTCTTTTTTTTTCACCAAATCTTTGTTTCAAAATTTTTTTTCACAAATTTTTTTTTCACAAAATTTTTTTCCAAAATTTTTTTTTCAAATTATTTTGAAAGATTTTTTTTTTATTTTTTTTCGAAAAATCCACTCTATGCAATATAAAATTAGTATTTTTCGTTACCACCTCCTAACAACTTTTTCGGACGGGCGTTGCAAAAAATAGCGTGTGATACACGTGCGCCTATAGGCGTGTGATTGCATCATTCGCCTGCGGCTTATGCTGCAAAATTCACGCTCGCACACAATAACCTATTTTACGCACTTGTATCATAAATAACTATTACAGTGCAACTGTTGCATTCTTCGTTGATATTTCTTATTTCTTGGTTAGAAAAAAATCAAACAATTAGTTGAAAGTTAAAGTATTATAATAAAAATATACATTATCAATAACTAATTCTCTATCACATATATCATTCTATCATCTATATCATCCTACTTCACATGCTTGTTTTCAAGGAGGGTAGGACAAAAAGTATAGTGTGTATCCAGGGCGTACGGCTATTTTGCCTCCTTTACGCCCTTGATACACAATGTACTATTCCAGCATAATCTAAATATATAAAATTATTGACAATTTACTGAAGCAAAATTGTAATCATTTGTGATTTTTTGAGTTGAGACATTTTTTTGCAGATAATTTAAAAAAGTTTGTCTTCCAAAATGAGCAGATATTAGCAATTTGTAATTTTTCTTAGAGTTTACTAATATCTATACAGGGTGCCATCGGGTTTAGAGCAATTTAGTGATATGTGTATAGTGTCGTGAGGAAGAAGTAAATAGTTTGTAATAGCAGAAAAAATTATTAATGTGCGTGAAGAATAGAAATCATACAAGCCCATCGATGATAGTGTTATTGTGGTTGTTGTTGCTTTTTTCGTGCAGTAGTTGCTTGTATAGGGAAGTATTTTGTATGAGGTGTAATTGCGATGGTTGTAAGAGCAAATAAGAAAAAAGGTAGAAGAAAAAGAATATGATTAGAGTCCATAAAAAGTTGAAAATAAACAGTGATAAATAAGATCCGGTAAATTTTATGGGTGAATCATTTTCACAGGTATTAGAAAGTTTATATTGTGTCCGCGTCTTGGAGAATAAAAGGTAGATATTATTTCTCTGAAGAAAAAGAAAAATTCGTTTTCATAACAAATTTTTGCTGAACGATGAATAAAGTCGACCATAATTGTATTTTTCATAGAACAATAAAATTTTGTATTGCAAGTAATGTGTTGAAAAAGTTTGTTCACAAAATTGTGGAAAATTTGATTGTACAAAAAATATTAACGACTTTACACATGTTTTGACGCAGCAACTAAACTTTCAAATTGATTAAAAATTGAAGAATATTTGCAAAGTTAAATAATGTCAACGAAAAAGTATATTAAGTGAAAAAAAAATTTTCCATGAGAAAATCAAAAATTTTATACTTAGATATTGGAAGATTGTCATTATGGTCTTTTAGTGAGAAGCCGCCAGTCTCGTAGAGTACGCATATACTCGAATATGCGCTTAGAGGACAGCGCTGCGGTGGCGAACAATGAATTAACGGTTATATGCAGAAACATTAGGCCTTTAAAAAAAGCTGCATCTGTAATAGACGCACGGAATGAATTTGAAATACAATAAAAAGACTTCAGTTTTAAAAATTTACGCCGAGTCAAGCCGAGTCTAGGAAACTAGCATCAGAGGTTCGAATACACCAGCGACCATCCAAACTCTCAAGGCATTCCTCAACGACATGTTGAGGATTGTAAAAGCTCCTAAGATGGCTCCACTGCCAAAGGATTCTCATTCCTCAAAGTGAGAAATACCACCAGGTTCCAAGTCTTATAATGGCAACATTGACAGACCCAAGGTTTGTTTCTTCTGTTCAGAACCACACTCCTTGCTTCAGTGTGAGGATTTCAAGAAAGAATCAGATCAGCGCCGAGAATTTGTCGAACTTACACAGCCTTGCTTCAACTGCTTAGGTTAACAACGCGTATCGGCTTGTCCATCAACAAAAAAATGTCATGAGTATTCAGGGAAGGATCACTCTATACTTAATGGACCTCAATAACAACAACAATCTTCTATAGTGCATAATGCTATATCAGCAACTTTTAACAGCAATGCTTATTTAACAGGATACATTGCGGAACAACTCTTTGGTTTCATATTGATGACCTTGCTTGCCACGTCATAGCGTTGGCCTATGTAACCTCCTGGACAAGGCAAAAATATCAGGTTCAAGCTTTGATTGATCTGTGCTCATAACTCTCTGTTACCTCTGGCGCCTTGGCGAGGAACCTCCAACTTCACCATCAAGACGGTTGTGTTCGGCAGCCCTACCCTAGGAACTTGCGTATTAGGTACTTCTTAAGACGAACATAAGCTAGTCTGATGTAAAGAATCAAACCGGCAATAAACTTGCAGATTAATATTCCCATCGCAAAAAAAGATACAAACTAAAGAGTAGCCGTGACCACCCTTAACTCTGAATAGTCTCATACAGGAAACTTATTTAGATAGATAGATAAACGTTTATTTTTCAGCCTGCTGGCCTTAAAAAATTGACTTGCTTACACTTCCATTTTTACAGAATTTTCTTAAAACTAACCCTTAAAGACTAACGTCCATCCATTCCTTATCTCTAAGTCGCACGCTTTTATCGCCTTGCCTTCCTCGCTTCGCCTCGACTCGCACGCATGTCCCTACTTTTTCACATTGCCTCGCTTGCCAACCTCTGTTTTCGCTCTAATACCTACTACTTATCTACTATTCACAATATTTACATGTTACTTATATCTACTTCCTCTCCTATTTACAATCTTTCCGTCTCCATTCCTCTTCCTCCTTCCTTCTCTTCATCTCCATCTTACCCAACACTCCCTTCACCCATGCTACTGCCCTTTTTTCCCCCTTTTCATGCAACAGTGCCTCCATGCTTATCTCACTTCTTTCCACCTCCACGCACTCCTCCAACCAGTGCTCCACTTTTGCATCCCCCTTTCCACACAGTTCACATATCGTCTTCTTCCGAGGGAGCCAGAACCTATTGAAACCCTCCATACACCCACACCTCATCCTCGCTATAAGTTCCTGACTTCCTTTCTCTCCTTTCACACATAAATATTGCACTCTTGTCCTTGGCATAATCCACACATAGTTCCCGTTAAACCTTGACTCTCTTATTCTCTCTTCCCCCTCTGTCTTCTCTCCCTCCATGCCATTTTGCTTAACCAAGTCATAAATCTTCCTTCCTTCCTCGTGCATCCTTCAAAGAACAGAGAGAGAGAGAGACCTTCAAGGAGAAAGGGCATTGGGCGAAAACCATTTGATTAACAATGAAACCTTGAAGGTCACTCCACCAAGAAAAACAACATCAAATAAATTAATAACAATACCCATGTCTCTACCAGTCCCACAACGTCGAACTCCTGGATATAACGCCAGAACTACTCGCCCTTCTTCTTTACCCCTGCTACATTCCAATACAGCACCTTCACTACTCCTCTACCCTGCCTTACCCCCACCCCCCTACTGCCTACGAAACAAATTCCCCTGCACTTCCTTGAACACATCTTTCTCCTCATCCCACACCTACATTTTCTCGTCTATTTTTATTTTCCGATATCCTACCTTCGCCGATCTCCGTTCACTCTTCTCCCTTCTAGCCCTGTCGTGCAGCATTCTCTGCACATCCCTTTCCTTTCTCGTTAAATCGTGATCGATGAAAACTACCTTATCCTTTATCCTATTTTTATTTCGCATTACCCCCAACTTTTCTTCCAAGCTCACCATCTCCACAACCGCCACTTCCTTGTCTTTTCTCCCCTCCAACTTAACTTTCCCTACCCTGCCTTTAACCCACCCTACGCTCTGTAGCAGCGCTTCCACACCCTCTCTTTCTTCCCCGCTCTTTAGCTTCAACCCTTTTATCACAAGGAAACTTATTTCTTACTGATGACTTAACGAATGGGACTGATTCAGCTGACCTCTTTCTATGAACAGAGGTCTACTCGTTCATCATCCGGGACAGATTAAGAAAAGGAGGAGAAGGTGCATCGACCACACAGAACAGACGATATTTGGATCGGTTCTCACTGGTCGAATTCCAGCACCAGTCCACAGTGTAGCTCCAAAAGGAATACCTCTTCATTGTTGCTTTGCAGCAAGCTTCTCAGGATGCTTTCACTGTTCTAACAACACAGTAGGCAGTATCGTGTATAGTTCACAAATGTCAGTGCTGTTAGTTTCGTCGTTGTCATATGACGCGATGAGACAGCCGGAATGTTCGGTATCCCATATTTAATCTCATGCCTGGTTTTTGCGTGATTCTCGAATCGATAACATTTTGCAAAAACAAACCATTATGCTGAGGAAATCAATATGTTGACGGACAATGTTAATTTTCCGAAAGGTAGAAATCTACGAATAGCAGATGACATAATCGAAACGACGAGAACCGTTTAAAAATTTACTTTTTTTCATGCACAATTCTGACACCGAAAAATCATTCTCGAGTGTCTCCTTCTATCCCAAGACCCACGAATTGATGATGGTGAACATAAATTTCACGAAATATGTCGCGAAAGGGAACAAAAACCGGAGAAAATTGACATACTTAAAACTTCAATCTCATGGTCATCACACACAGGACTTATCAAATTTCTCTAAATTTTGGTTCGTTGTTCGATGTTTTTCGCGAAATGTAGGTTCACCGCCATCAAGTCATGAGACTTGGCATAGAACGAGACACCCGAGAATGCTTCTTCGATGTCAGAATTGTTCGCAAAAAATGAATTTGCAAACGGTTGTTGTTCTTCATATGCTGTGGTCTGCTATCCGTACATTTCTCCCTTTCGGAAAATGAACATTTGCCGTCAAAATAATAATTTTCTCACCACAAGGGAGAGAAAATATATATTGAAACAGTGCCGTACCTATAAAAATCAAGTCGGATTAACAAACACACACACACACACACCAGAGAGAGAGAGAGAGAGTAAGTTTTCAGTAGGTAACTACTCTCGGCACAGAAGATACGTCATTAAACCTCTTATTTTAAGAGCTATCGGAAAGAATTATATTCGAAAATAACGTTGATACCTTTTTGAAAAAATTATTTTCGGAAAAGTTCAAGCTCAAAATATCAAAGGCGATGAAAATTTCGCTGGAAAAAATTTTCTATCTTTCTGTAAACTCATATTATACAGGAAAATGATTTTCTTGAATGGTGCTTCATTTGCAACTCATACAATGAGGAGGTTGTTTTTTTTTTTAAATCAGAGGCAAGGAATAATTTTAGTTTGCGAATGTGATTCGGAAATTCTGTTACTAATATAGAATTATTTTCTGGCCAAAAATAATTCTTTCATTTAAGATTCCACTTTTTCACTACAAGATGATTGCATATTTTAACTATGTCGTGAAATTGACAGTAATTTAGGGATGAGTGTACAGTGTTAAAATGAAGAAGTATTGAGTGTATCAATGGCAGAGAAAATGATGAAAGTACGAGAAAAATATAAGTTCTACTTTACCTCCTATGATAGTGTTATTGTTGTCGTCGTTGTTACGTGTGTAGAAGTTGTTTGTAAAGGGAACTTTATTGTATGCGAGGTAAATGTGAGGGATGTAAATAAGAGAAGATAAGAAAATATTACAAGATGATAACAGTAAAATTAGTAATGATACATTCAAGAATACGAGTCGCGTCAAATCCTTCGAAGAACAACGTATTTAAAAGAGTGAGAAATAGAATTTTTTGAGTATTGTGATACATTGAGTGATACTAATAGTTATACCGTTTCGCCGTCTCCGTATGACTAATCTATCTTCGTACAAGAAGGGGACGAGATACGAAAAAAGTAGAAGCGGCAAAGGTGTTCCCTTAAAAAAACTATAGTAAAAAGTACGTTACGCTTCCGTTTTATTTGAAATTTTCATAAAAACATTAATAAAATCGGCCATAATTGTATTTTTCCTAAAACAATACAATTTTGTATAAAACATTTGTTTAAAAAGTTTGCTTACAAAAGTTTTAGAGAATTTGATTATTTTGTAGAAAAATACAATTAAGCATCTGTATTCATATTTAAGCATGGTTTTCAAAAATACGTGCCGTCTAAGATTCATTGAAGGCAACATATTTCGGCGGAAAATATTCTTATCCCGTTTTAAATTAATTCTCTCAGAAAGTAAACTTTGATATTTATTAAGAATTCAAAAATAGATTTGCATGGATAAATAATATTAGACCAAAGACGTATATAATATGAAGAAAAACTTTCCATGAACACATAACAAATTTAATAATGTTATGTTTTTTGAAAATTCTCGTTACCCACTTATATGGAAAATTCGCAAGTTTTATACCATTAGTACCCAGGAAAAAAGAACCCATTGAAAAGAGACTCCGTGAATTGCGCATCCGTCATTTGCAGATTGAGATTTTTACAACTGAATTGGTTTGCGACTATGTGAATCGGTCAGTTTCTCGAATGGTTTTGAATATGCAATGTACTACATTGTCCACTTCAAGCAAAGTCATATTGAATCGGGTTACCTCTTTTTGAATGAGACCAATTTTCCTCAGGTTAGGCTGCCATATTTCACATGATTTTTAAAATTTATAAATTATTGATAGATTGAGAAAAATCATAAGCAAGGCCACTAGATTCCTTTTGCTATTTTAGTTCTAGAGAATTTGAAGACTTTTGTGGCTTATAAGTCAGTGAAAAAAATAATAGCGAGTAAAATTCTATTAAAAACCAATCGGCGGCAATCTGCAATTCCAGTGACAGATGCGCTATTCAAACGACTTCGAAACCCATTCAAAGCAACTGAATGGATTTTTTTTTGATAGAAATGCAGAAAATAGACAAGGATGACTCAGTCGTTTGAAAATATTTTTAAAAACAAGGCTTCAAGTATACAGTACCACCCAGGAGTATAAAAACAGCTATGTATGACCATTTTCTAAAATGCTCGCAATATTTGTAAAATAAATAGGATTTTTTTGAATACCTGAAAATATATAAATTCTAAAAAAAATCTGCACAAAACGAAGTCAGTAGTTAGCTAATTCTATAAGGAGATAATGCCAATCGTGGAAATTACAATATTTTATTTTAATAGCAACATCTCACAAGATATTCCAAAAAAAATGCACAGTAGGCTAATGTGAAAGGTAAATTTCCATGAAATTTTTATTCTTGACAAAAATTGTACAGTTTATTTTTCTAATTTCTGCCTTGGTAAATTTGCCTTTTAAATTTGCCAACAAATAGAGAAATGTGATTGAGATACATGGACAAATAAGTTAAAGACGAGAATTAAAATCTACAGTAGAGTGGGCCGAAAAAAAACTTGTATCGAGTAGCGGATTCTAATAGTGTTTTAAAGTCGTATTTGCTTAATAGTAGTAAACCCGACAGATTTCAACCCCATTGGATAATACCTGCTGTTCTGTGTATGGATTTGAAAATTCAAATCTAGACATAATTAAAAAAAAAATCCTAGGGCTGAAGAAAGTATGCTAAATTTTCAAAATGAAAACTTTTGGTAGTGAAACATAATATCAAATTATAAATTTAAAAACAAAATTTATGCCCAACTTAGAATTTTCTTAATATGTGCAAAAAACAATGTTTTTTGAATTATGTTACCTGCACAATTGAAAAAAAAGTGCAGTAAACACAATCAAAGAAACTCTTTTTCCGTTGATTTGAAAAAAGTTCCAACTTGAACACAATTTTTTTAAATTTTCTACCTTTACATTATTCTTTACTACCAAATACTATACCTAAGAAACATTCAACATAAATTTTCAGCCCATGAGAAGCTTTTTGTGAATATTCCAAATTTCTCATTTTTAAACTCATTCAAAGAAGAGAAGATATAATTCGATCGAAGACAAAATTTAAGGGCTCATTACTATTGGTAAAATACAACTTTTACCAACGATTAAAATCTGCTACTCAAAAAAGCGGTTTTTTTGGTCCACTCTAATACACAGTATCACCCAGGAGTATGCATTCAGCTGCTTTCTGACATTTGCTAAAATACTCGTAATATTTTTAAAATAAATATGATTTTTGTTGTAAAAATACACGAGAGCATAGAAGTCCGTCAAAAAATCAGCCCAAAACGTAGTCAGTTATCGAATTCTATAAGAAGATATTGCCAATCCTGAGAATTGCAATATTTTATTTCAAAAGCCACATCTCTAAAGATATTTAAAAAACTTAAATGTTTGCACACGGAAAAAAATAGTTGTAGAAATTTTCAACGACTGAGTCAACCACTCTAGGATAGGGCTAAACGTATGTCATAAATTGGAAGAATCGTCTCAGAATCTTTGATTGATACATGTTTAAAAAGTAGAAAGAGTTGTCGAAAGTACCAAATAATCTCAATGAAAATGTGAAGAGAAGAGGAATAGAGTTCTTGAAACACTGATACACTAATGCTTCGAAGCCAGTCAATGAAACTTTCGATGACTCCTAACGAATTTTTAGAAAACAGTATAGACAAGTTAAAAAATATATATTTCGCGGTTATATTCACTTTATTGTTATTCACATAGACTCACGCTTATGTTATATTTATTTTTACAGATACACACGAACTTATGAAAAATGGAAACAAATTTTGCGGTGGGATTCGAACTACCTAACACCTGTCGAACGCAACTTATCCCTAACAACTAGACTCCACGGCTAACTTAACACATTGAATATTTTGCACAAATCCCAGTGAAGAGCCATCCCTGGTAAAAATAGCCGTTAGGAATCGTTAGAATCTCTTTAGAATTATAAAATTTTCGTCTTAACAGGATCTAAGAAGATCTTAAACGGATATTAAAAAATTACATTATTTTGTACTGAATTTTTCTATGTGGATCTAAAGGTAATCTAAGAGGCTGCGTTTACTGGAAATGTTGCTAAGTATACAATTGTCATCTTAAGAGGATCTAAGGTGATCTTAAACGGACAATAAAATACTACATTACCCTGGTGAAAATACCCGTCAGGAATCGTTAGAATCTGTTTAGAAGCCTCTAAGATAGCAGTTCGAGTTTCAAGTGCATTTAAAGAGGAATCGTGGAAAGTAATGTGTTGTAATATGTTCCTAAGGGGACACTGGTTGCGCAGTTAATTTCTCCAAATATATTTGTAATGGGTTCTACGGGGAACCTAAGTGGAAATTATAATCCGAAATTACTTGTTGAACATTTCTTTAAAGGGATCTAATAGGAATTTAATAGGAACATAATTCTAAGAGGTTCTAAGCGGAACCTGAGTAGACCTTAAAACGTGAAATTATTTGTTGAGAAATTCTTCTAAATGGATCTAATGGGAATTTAATAGGACTAGGTTTACTGGAAAAGTTACTAAGTATATAATTGCCGTCTTAAGAGGATCTAAGGAGATTTCACACGGACACTAAAACTCTAAATTATTTTGTATGGAATTTCTCTAAGTGGATCTAAAGGGAATTTAATGGGTGCGTTTACTGGAACTATTGCTAAGTATATATTTGCATTTTAAGAGGATCCAATGGGATCTTAAATGGACATTAAAAAACTAAATTTTTGAGTGGGGAATTTCTTTAATTGTATCTAACAGTAATTTAAGAGGATGCGTTTACTGGAAAATTGACCAAGTATATAATTGTCGTCTTAAGAGGATCTAAGGGGATTAGGGTTACCATTTCTTCACAGTACGAAAGGAGGACTTCTGAAAATTTCCTAACCTAGCCATAACTTACTAGCATAGTGAAGACAGGTTTTTGGAATTTCAAATATTGCAAACCACGAATGTTCAATAGAATGATTTTATTTTTACAAATTAGGTTATACGATACCCGGTAAGACCAATAACACGACTCCAGTAGTTCTATCTCTCACTATAACATCGTGAAAGATAAAAAAAAAGAAAAACATGCCATTTTTGTCAGAAAGGAGGACATTTTCAAAGAAGGGAGGACTCGGGAGGACAAGGCGGTACAGAAGGACATGTCCTTTCGAAGGAGGACGTTTGGTAACCCTAAAGGGGATCTTAGACGGACATTAGAACACTAAATTTTTTGTACGGAATTTCTCTAAGTGAATGTAATAGGTATTTATAAGGACTGCGTTTACTGGAAATGCGACTGAGTATGAAATTTTAATTGTGAGGAGATCTAAAGGGAACTTAAGGGGACACTAAAAAACTACATTATTTTGTACGGAATTTCTCTAAGTGGATCTAACGGTAATATAAGAAACTGCATTTACTGGAAAAGTTACTAAGTATATAACTGCCATCTTAAGAGGATCTAAGGGGATCTTTAATGGACTGTTATGTCAATAGAATGTTACACGTGTTTCAGGAACCTTGCCATTTATTAACCCACCTTCTCATAATATGTCTAAAATCAAGAAATAATGAATATATATTCCTGAAAGGACCCTGGGTCATTCAGGAAAAAAGCATGGCCGAGATTTTGTAACGAACGTTTAAGCGGTTCGATAGCGCAATTGGCTAACAAGGGGAAGGCCTCAAGTATGAAACTCAAATCGAGTTCGCATGACGATAATTCGAAAGATTATCGAATTTCATTCGACACGTGTCACGGCTTTTTTGTAAGTGGAGCCTAGTTTTTTAAATATTAATGTTTTAAAATTGCGGCTACCTTCACTGATACACTAGTATCAGTCTCGCGGGAAATTTTTCAGCCAGCGGGGCTGGCCCTACGGTAGCGTGCCTGCTTGCGACTCGGTGCTGTCGGGGTTCGAGTCTTTTGGATAGATTTTTTTTTTTTTTAATAATACCAAAAATTTAAATTATTATCAGTAACAATTTTAATATATATATAATATTTCGGAAGGTTGAAAAAACTAGACACTTCCTAATTATAATATCATATAATATCTTAAATAATACTCTTTTTTATCTTTATAATTATGAAGTACATAATTTGGGGTGATAATCGTC
The DNA here is from genome assembly GCA_932178445.1 of Andricus quercusramuli. Lineage (NCBI taxonomy): Eukaryota > Metazoa > Arthropoda > Insecta > Hymenoptera > Cynipidae > Andricus > Andricus quercusramuli. The sequence continues at coordinate 17,043 of CAKNXH010042739.1, forward strand.
ATATAAGCATTTAAAGCATAACCTTCTCTCGCAGCGGGCGCATTTTATAAATGCGACTCTATGACAGTTGCATTTTTCACGCGTCAAGGTAATTGGAAAACAATCTTGATTGATGCTGAAAAAATCATTTTTTTCAGGCAATAATTTTGAAGCGTACCACGCGTATTCAATCATATTTTTCAGCCGCTGGCTGAAAAATTTCCCGCGAGACTGATACTAGTTTATCAGTGAAGGCAGCCGCAATTTTAAAACATTAATATTTAAAAAACTAGGCTCCACTTACAAAAAAGCCGTGACACGTGTCGAATGAAATTCGATAATCTTTCGAATTATCGTCATGCGAACTCGATTTGAGTTTCATACTTGAGACCTTCCCTTGTAAGGCATCGGCTAGGTACATACGTGCTAGGTAGTTTAGGTAGGATTCGAATCACCAGCGAGTGCAAGTTTTCAACGTGTTTGAGCGTGCGATTATATGTGTAGGGGACAGTGCCAAAACTTCTGCATTTCAAATTTGTGACTATCTGTTCATTGAGTTTATCACCAATCACATTTGTAATATATCTAAACTTCATCGAGATCAACTTTATTCATCTTATATAGTTTATAAATTAGTTTTAAAAGAAAATCACCTACCTAACTAATGTTACCGATCCGATTTTGTACAATTTAATCATAACATGTATTCCTTTTGTTCCTTAGAGGGCTATCTAGCCCTGGGGACTTTTTATCAATAAATAAAAATACAAATACAAATACTTTATTTCATAAAGTCGGCGAATGCAGCCTCCCAGAAAAAGAATTTAAAGTTTTTACGGGCTTGACATGGGACCAGCTTAATGATTTAAAAGATAAGATGATTTCTTTGAGAAATCGTTCATCCCGTTCAGTAATTCAAGCTCTGGTTCTGTTCCTCTTCAAACTACGTACAGGAAACTCAAATAAAATAATCAGTTCTGTCTTTCAGTTAGATAATGAACAATCAATTTCTGATTATTGTGCAAGCGTAATTAAATCTTTCGAAACTGATATTCTACCATTTTCTTTTGGTTTAAGCGCTTTAAACAGAGATGATCTTATTAATAATCACACTACGGAAATAACGAGGAAACTGTTTGATGTGAGTGATAATTCCCAGATAGCAAGCGTGCGACGCACGTTACTCGCACTGCATGCGAGGCACGCCATGCGTGCCGAAACGCAGCGTTACCGCTCGCACTTCGTGCAGGCACATATGTGCGAGGCATATGAGTCGCATATCGTGATAGGTGAATTAGTGAACAAAAATAATATGAATTATTAATATTGTAAAACTACTACGAATTTCAAACATTTTCCTAATATTAAAAAGATGTAAAATATAAATTTTAATTTTAGAAACATATTTGTATTTTTATTGGACAGACAATTTATAAATCACTAAAAAGAAACAAATTTTTGCAAGTTCTATATTAGACAACTATGTGTTTGTTATTTTCATTATTTAAACAGATTATTTTTAATTTATTTTACCCTGCTCATTCTATATTCACGGATCAGGGTTTAAATGAAAGCAGTTCCAAGTTACCGCCTGATCACGTAGCAAGAAAAATCCATATAACATGGTGTTCCTTTCGGTTGCGGTGGTTAGGCTAGGTCGTTTATCGATTCGTTATTGAATGTTGACAATTTGCAGTCTTCTTGTTCGTGGGCACTTAGATATATTTCATAATTTATATGTACGTACAATTTATTGCGGAGTGCAAACGGTTTTCGTGTTCAGTTTATTTTATATTTCATTTGGTATTTTAATACTTATATTTTGTAATGTATCGTTCGGATCATTTTGACCCGCAATGTATTTTTTTTCAAGTGAAAAGAGAGAAATGATTTTTAAACATTGCTATATGTTTATCCAAACGTGTATAGCAAATAAGAGAACACTTTATTTCATAATTGACACATATCCAGTCAGAGTTACGTGAAATTCTGAAAATATTGATTAAATAGTGACACATAACCTCAATTTCTGGTGCGGTAAACAAAACACCGCCGTAGATTGCACTTTTAAGAATCAAAATAAGTAGAAAATATACATTGAACATACTGAAAAATTTCCCTACCATACATTCTGCCGATTATTATAGTAGAGAACGCGCAGTTTTCGAAATTATTTTAAATATTTAAATATTGTACATATATATATATATATATATATATATATATATATATATATATATACCGTCCGCAAGAAGCTGCAACGTGTACTCGCACTATACCAGCACGACGTGATATCCGCACGACGTGCGACGCACCTGTCACGCATATGAGGACACATCTGCGTCATTGCTTGCGTGCACGCCGTGCGACAAAATCCGCACGCGTGCGACGCATGTGCGTCGCACTATGCGCGCATATTACTATCTGGGTTTATTCATAATTTGTGATGGTACGTATGCACGACACCAAAAAAGTTCCAACAACGAGTACCAGAGGAAATCTTTTTCGGGGCAAAAGAAAGTTCCTCTTCGCAAACCCTTCACTATCTGCACGACTGACGGTTTTGTGATTGATATGCTTGGACCGTATCTTGCAAATAAAAATGATGCGGAAATTCTGAAAAATATTTTGAAAGATGCAAATGGTCTACGCACCTTTTTAAAGGAAGGTGATACTTTTGTACTTGATCGCGGATTTCGTGATATTTTATGTAATTTAGAGGAAAAAAAGTTTAAAGTATTAATGCCTGCGTTGAAAGGCAAGAGGAAGCAATTGACAGGAAAAGAGTCTAATCAGTCACGTTTTGTTACTAAAATTCGCTGGTTTGTTGAATCTGTGCATGGTATATTAAAACAAAAGTATCGCCTTCTTTATCACAAGCTTGATAACAAGCTGTTACCTAAAGTGGGAAGTTTCATTAGAATTGCGGCATTTTTAAATAATACTTTCGGAAGAAGGTCACTCTCAGACATAGACGTTTTAGAAGAAGTGGTTCAGAGGATGCATACTCAAAAATCTATTGATAATACTTTGGCTATTGAGGCTGAAGAGAAAGGATGATTTCGAAAGCAACTCCCTTTCCAGAGTATAACATCCGAAGACTTATTAGACTTTCCGGAGATGACATAAAGGTCAATAAAGATGGCACATTGAATATACAATATGTTAAAGATGAGAAAAATATGCTGAAGGTAAAAGTTCCATCCAGACATATTTCTCGCACAATATATAGGTGTTTTTTAAGGTTTAAGCCTAACAGCGTTGGGGTTTCGGGCCTGACACATTATGCATGTGAATGTGCTAATGGTAGAAGAACAGTTGGTTGCTTTTCTCACATTACAGCTATCGTTTATTATTTATCTTACGCAAAGTATTCATCAAAGTTTTTTAAACCAGCAGGAATACTGAGCGATTTATTTAAAAAGCGTTAATTGCATTCCAGTAATTGACAGTGATAGTGAAGGAGATTGAGAGGCGAGGGGACTCAATTTGAAAAAGCACCCCGATGATTATGAACTGATGTGAGAGGCGAGGGGACTCACTTTAAAAAAGCCCCCCGATGATAAGGAGTTCAAAAACGTACTGCAGCCTCGTCGTGGTAAACTCTGGAAACTATACGTGTACAGGCAAAGTGCAGACGTCCTTTAAAAAAATGGGTCCCATTCATCCACCGATAACCTCGGCAGCGGGCGGCGCCGAACCGTTACGTACATTGTTTTTTACATTCTCATTCATGAGACTGTATTGTATTCGTCCAAATTTTCGATCTCTGGTTTTTAACGGATCTTTATGTTCCGGCACTCCCAGAGTCCGAAAATTATAAAATTTTGTCGGTGCCTGTCTGTCTGTATGTCTGTCTGTAAGTCTGTATGGTTACCAGAATGTTGTCGCCACGCTAACTTTTGAAGGATTCGTCCAATCGAGTCAGCCTTTGGTAAACTTTTTGAGGGTCTTAAAATGAAGGTTAAGTTCGTTAACCAGATATTTCCAACCAAAATTAAAAATTTTAGAACATTTTCAAAATTTGGAAAAAAAAAATTTTTTGCAGTTTCAGGAATTTTTGTGAAAGTTTCTTACAGATGGGTGAAGGAATTGAAAATTATCTCAATTAAATGTTTTATTTTGATGAAAATTAGAAAAGTTATATACTTTTCAAAATTTTGAAAACTTTCAAAAAGTAGAAAAATAAATTTTCTGGTAGATTGAAAAATTTTAATCAGAATTTTCACTAGTTCTCACATGGTTTTATTTTTCAAAAGCAATCTTCTGTATAGCCTAGCTGCTGAGCGCGAACAGCGAGTATCGCAATGAGAATGTAATCGTCAAGGCCGTAGGTGCTTTGAGAACCCTCTTCATAGTACCAGATCGAGGTACAGAAATAAATATAATGTACATTAGATATAATAGTATTGAACATAATGTAGAAAAGCTCACATTTTGGACAAAATCGAGTGCGAAGCACGAGATACGTGATAAGAATGTGTTCGTTAAAGCCGAAGGAGCTTCAACAAAAGGGAATTCACAACGATGAAATTACAGTTGTTCATGCTGTGACCTTTAATTTCAAAAGGTCTGTGCACAAATGTGTGGGAAATATAAAGACCGAGCGCGTAGCGCGAGGTAAATACGTTATCGAGCGCGAAGCGCGAGAACCAACAGTCGCGCGCCCTAGGCGCGCTCAAACTTGCGAGCGGAGCGAGCCGCGCGCATAGCGCGCAATGAGTATGTGCCCGCGAAGCGGTTATATTTTTTTAACTATGTTCCACCACACAAATAAAATCATAAAATATCTGTGTTGTCGTACACAATGCAAGGATATTTTCTTAAGAAAATAAAAGTGGTATCTCTAAAAGAACATAGAAAAAAAAAATTCAAAATCTTAAAACATAGTTTTAATGCTTATTCTTCGTTCCAGAAATTTATCAATTTTTTTTTATTACTCCAAAGTGGTCTTAGAAACATATATTTTGCTCATCAAAATCGGTCAAGCCGTTTTCGAGAAAAATCACTTTTTCGATTTTGCTTTCCCCCTCCACATCTCCAACAAAAATGGGATTTTTAAGTTGAAACTTGGTGCAGTTTCATAACACATGGAAATGAACTTATGACATCAATTTAAGCTTCATACGAACGGGGGCCGATTTCCCATGCTTATTCCGCTAAGCCTTTTGTCCGCAAAAGTGTGGGCTTTTTTTTGGCACCTTATTCCAAATTTGGAGAATTTGCTCTAATTCCTATTTCGATTCCTGGGTCATGCCGAATTTATTTCAATGTATATTCATACTGAAAAAGCCCGCATGTGCTCAAAAATAATAGTAAACCACAAGTTATGAAGACAATTCCATCAAAGAACAAAATCAAAATTTTCGAAATAAGTTGTATTTCCAATTTTGCTGTATGGGTCATTGCAATTTTCTCCTAGTGCAATTTGAACAGTGGGAAAGTTCTCATGTGCCCCAAAAAATTCGTCTCCCATTTATACAGGTGTTGCGAATTTCGTCCAAAAACTGGGTTAACCTATACTTGAATTATCTCTTAGAACAGACTATACAAATTAAGTCAAGGAAAATTTTTTAGCGGTTTATATTTCAAAATGGAGATGACATATTTTTCCCGAAATTTAAAATTCCCGAATATGAAATTTCCCGAAAAAAAAATTTCCGAATTGAAAAATTTCCGAATATATATAATTCCCGAAAGGAAATGGAAATACAGAATTTGAAAATTCCCGAATTTAAAAATTCCCGAAACTGAAAATTGCCAAAATTGTAAAATTTCAGAAATTTAAAATTCCCGAAAATAGCAATTTCGGGAATTTTGAATTGCAGACATTATAAAATTCCCGAAATAAAAAATTCCCGAAATTAAAAATTCCCGAAAAGTGGGAAAATTATATTATGTTTGTTTGTCATAATGAGATTTTATTTAGAGATATGAGAATTAAGAAAAATATGTTTATCAAATCTGAAAAGGCATACTATAGTAAGTTATACATTTTGAAGGACACGTGAGGAGTGGGTCACGTAACTGGATTCCTACCTTACCGACACTTTTTTCAATTGTCAACTTATTTTCACACGAATAGCCACATCGAGTTGAAATTTTGAGATAATAAATAAGAAGTACAAAGAAAGTACTAAAAAAAAATTTCTCATGATTATTACAATTTAGGACCAGAGCCGCCTTTCTTAGTGCTTCTTATTTATTATCCCAAATTTACAACTCGATGTGCCTATTCGTGTGAAAATAAATTGAGAATAAATTGACAATTAAAGAAAGTGTCGGTAAGTTAGGAATCCGGTCACGTGTCCCACTCGTCACATGGCCTTAATGACGAAAATTTTCCAACGAAAAAAATTCAAAACAGTACATGGTTTACAGGTCCCTCATTGCATTTTTGTATTTTTTTCTTGACTTTATCGTTTTTATGTTCTAAATGTTTTGAAGATTAGTGTATTAAATTTTTGTTATATTCAAAATTACCCCCTATTATATTAATAGAATTGTAAATGATTTAATGGCAGTCTTTTAATTCAGTTTGAAGGAGTATAATCATTTTTTCTTCATTTTTCTGTAATAATTATATTTTTTCATTTAATTATTGTATTTTGTAATTGGAACACCGTTTTTCAAATTATCATATAAAAATGTGAAACAAGTAAGACGAAATCATTATTTTCTGCAAAAATGCATTTAGTAATTTTTACTGAATGGCGTACAAATATGGTAATGTAAGAGAAAATAATTCTACACGTACAAAAATGTACCTTGGGAATTAGCCATAACTGTTTTTTGGCAAATATCGTCTATTTTGTGAATGATTTATAATTTTTAAATCGTTTAAAGTTTTAATTCATGACAATACCTGCTTACAGAATTAACGACAGCCCTTCAACTTGGGCTTATTCAACGTGTTTTGTAGCTCCAAATAAAAAAATTAATGCGCCTTATTTCCAAAATTTATATTTTGGCTCCTCAATTGTCGCTAAGTGCTAGGTTAGTTTACAGAAGGAAAAATGAACTTTAGATATTACAGAAATTCAGATATTTCACTAGTGTTCAAACCTGTTTTCATATTCTTACGTCATTATTGTAGATAAAAAAATCATTTTCGTAAATATTCTACATTTGGATAAGGCAGATGCGGGATTCAGAAGATGCACTGTTTTTTGCCATTGCTTAATAAAATGTTCTCAAATCGCTAGTAAGCAATAATTTTACGTACATATCAATATTATTCAGCTACATATTTATTTACCCGTTTCCACACCACTCATGGAGTAGAGTACTTGGCGCATTTTTTTTATAGTGGTATCCCCTGTAGGCCTAGTCCACCTTTTTTAAATTATCATTTTTAGATTTTACAATCAAATTTTAAACAGTACAGCTAGAATCAACCAAATTCTTGTTATCTTTATAAATCAAAGTATACCATTTCTCTTTGAAAATGGATGAATACACGTTTATATTATACCAAAAAGAAAAATGAGCCCTAAGTGAAATCATGAAGGTAATTTTACGAGAAGATATTGCAAAAAAAGTGAAAATGTCGGTATTCTTCTAAAATAATCGATGAAGAGATATCCAATGTTTTTCGCTGCTCTTTGGCTGATTTAAATGGTAAAATTGCATGCAATTTGTGAACATCACAAAAATTCTACAATGCCTTTCCTTATTTTTGCCTAAGTTGTCTATTAGAATCAGAAAATTGTGAAAATATAAACATGCTTTACAATTTTCTCATTTCAAGTTTCAGTTTAGACAGAAATGTGTAAACAAATTGTACACTTTTTTATACATACAAATTTCATGGAAATGTACCTTTCACATTAGCCGACAAACATTTAAATTTTTTGAATATCTTTAGAGATGTGGATTTAAAAAAAAAATATTGCAAGTCTCACGATAAGCAATATCTCCTTATAAAATGAGATAACTGACTTCGTTTAGGCCTGATTTTTTAACCAACTTCTATACTTTCGGGTATTTTTTTCAAAAAAGTCATATTTATTTTACAAATATTACAAGTAGTTTAGCAAATGTCAGAAAGCTGCTGAATGCATACTCCTGGATGATACTGTATATTAGAGTGAACCATAAAACCCGTTTTTTTTTTAGTAGCAGATTTTAATCGTTGGTAAAAGTTGTATTTTACCAATAGCAACACAGAAAAAACTGGGGGTAACAAATGCTGCAGGTAATCATTATTTGTGGGTAAAGTCGGCTAGGGTACAGGGTAGTGTTGCGCCGGGTAATTGATAAGTGGCTGATGTATACCTGACTTTACCCTGGAGGACGGTAACGTGGGCGAAGTGTCACTTGTTGACTTCATGTTTAAAGGACCGGCTATAAACAATGAATTGTCACATATTTTCGCGTACAAGGCACTCCAAAAGGATGGTACTTAACATTAATTAGCGAATTGATTGCCGAATTTTCGACTTACCACACTTTATTCACCAAAATAAATTTGACAGCAGACACAGGGTTTGAATATGTCGCCATGGTCTTTGAAGTTAATAGGTGCGTTGAAAAAAAAAACACGTAAAGTTTCGGCTTGGGAATTTCCAAAGATATAGTTGTCACAGCGGAAACTTTTCGGTCGGTCTTGGAAACAAATCATTTTACGTTTGATCGCAGAAATCTGAGCATGTCAATGGTTAATTAGCAATCTTGCGATAATGGACAGGTACATATTTATTGAAAGTGGCCGATCGGTACTTGTGTTTTCCACAATGTGCTTGAAGAATATTACTTTATAGCGACCAGGGTTGCGTACGTAATATACCTCAAGTAATTTAAGAAGTTTTTTACATGTAAATTACGTAAGTAATTTACGTCCCTAATTTTTTTTACATGTAATTTACGTTTTCAAGATAGCAACTGCGCTTATATGACTGACTTGCTTGAAAGCTTCTTAATATATTAAAAAAAGATTAGAGGTGACAGACCCAGAAATCCCTTCTGGAAGGAGTTAAATTTTATTTTGAAGAGGGAAAATGGCAAAAATTTTGCTTTTTGCCCCGGGTGCAATCGAGTGTTGTCAAGTACGATTGAAATTGAATTTTCAGAACGCAATCATAAAAATGGCGTGTTTTCATGCCTCCATAGACATTCGCAAAGATAGGCTTTTTGAGCGGCGTCTGGCGGTGCGTTGGACGAGTTAGAGAAATAGGGTTCAGTTAGCACGGCGTGTCGTAGAATTGAAAAAATAGCTTTGTTTGTGCATGCTCCGAGTATTTTCTTAACGCTAAAGTTAGCGTATTAGTGAGTCGATGTTTATAACAAATAGTGTAGCGTGTTCCTATCGCCTCGCACATTATACTTTGTTGTCACATTCACGCTCGTTAGAACAAACATGCAGCAGAGCTCATGCGTACCTTCACCGACTCAAAACGTGATTTTGCATTTTTCCATGGAGACAATGAAATCACGCCATTTATGATTTTGTTCTGAGAAGTATCGTTGGCGCCCTTACCTACGAGTCGTTACAAAAACATTATGCTCGTGTCAAACAGGCCGTCATTCCACACTAGTTACGAAATGTACTATACTCTACGTATTTTCAGTGGTGGAACTTCCAGCGGGTCTTTTTGTTTGCAGATCTTTCTGAGGTTAAAAGAAATACGAAGTCAGAAGATTTTGAAAATTAAATACAATTATTTATATCAACGAAGGATCAACAATTTTTACATACCTGTGAGCTAAAAGGCTTCAGAAGATAACTAAAATATTACTATATTTCACTGAATTTTCCGGAGGTGTGAATGGATATTTCGATATTTTGGCATGGCTGACGACCAGCAGAAAGAGCGTGTAAATTAGTGACGGGCGCTGCTCGGTATTTCACAGTCATGACCAATCCTGACCGGTCATGACGGTAAATGATGATAAAACGCCGTCAGACCCAAATATTTCCACCAGGAAAGATTTTTTTTTTATAGAGAAAAGTGGATTAGTTGTTAGGACATACCCTATGCTAAACTTGTTCAAAAAGTATATCGGTTCTAAATGTTGCAGTTATTCTCAAAGTAATAAAAATTCCAGAAAGCTGAGCATAGCAGACGACACTTTTGACAGTTTCGCGCGAGTTCCGAGGAGAATTTGAAAATGGCTTTTTACAAATTGAGAAATTACCTTAAAAATCTGTTGCAATTATTAGGTAGTATTTTAAAAATTATAGTTAGTAGTGTGCTAAGTTATTTTGAATAACATTTCAATGATCATGACACTTAAACATTGAGTTAAGTACTGTATATCGTGTAGGTTATATTCCCGAAATTAAAATACTGTTTTTTTTTTGCCTTTAAATAAAATAAAATTGATATCTCATTCTGTCACATTATTATAAATTCAGATTTATGAGTAATTTGTGTGAATAATGTATTATTTGTTATTATTTGTATTGTCATTGTTGCCATTTTTTTAAATTACAATAATTGCCTTACTGAATTCCTTCACACATGAATAATAACAAATAATAAATTATTTATACAAATCACTCATAAATCTGAATTCATAATAATTAGATATCAATTTTATTTTATTCAAACTCAAAAAACAGTATTTTCATTTAAGGAATATAATCTATACGATACACAGTACTTAACTTCATGTTTAAGTGTTATATTCATTGAAATGATATTCAAAATAACTTAGCACACTACTAAATATTATTTTAAAAATATGACTTGATAAATGCAACAGATTTTTAATGTAATTTGTCAATTTGTAAAGTGTCATTTTCAAATTTCCCTCGAAACTCGCACGAAACTGTCAAAAGTGTCGTCTGCTGTGCTCATAGCTTTTTCGCATTTTCATAACTTTGAGAATAACTGGAACATTTAGAACCAAAAAACTTTTTGTACAAGTTTAGCATAAGATTCTATTTTTAGAAGCTATTCAATTAAATAATAAAGCGTTATAATTTTTTTATTGATTTAACTATTTAATTGAATAGACATCTTTGAGTTCCCCACCCAACCTGAAATACCTCATTTGAAAAAAATGAAACTGGTGGTCAGTCGCAAATTTCGAAAAGTTACAAGTTTGAACAATTTCAGGTTATGTTTGAGTTTCTTGTCTCCCGAAAAAAATAGGTTTGAGGCTGATCCTATACTTAGGGCTCATTTACACCCCTGTTGGGAAAACACTATGTCTCACTCTATCATGTGAAAATACCTGAAGTTCATGTCACTCCAGAAATTCCTCAGATATTTTTTTCGGAAAGTTTGTAGAATGACACAAACTTATGCTATTGCCACATGTTAGAGTGATAGGCAAAGAGTCTTCCCAATAGGGGTGTAAATGAGCCTTAAGTATAGGATCGGCCTCAAGCATATTTTGTTGAGGTGACAAGAAACCCAAACATAACCTAAAATTTTTCATACTTGTAACCTTTCGAAATTTGCGACTTATAATCGGTTTCATTTTTTAAAATGAGGTATTTCAGGTTGGATGGGGAACTCAAATATTATTATTATTTAACTGAATAGCTTCTAAAAATAGAAAATAATATCTAAATACACTTATGGAAAAATAATTTTTTTTCCAAGTTATAAAAAGAAATTAGGTTCCATCCCATGTAATTACGAGTGGATCCCTCCAGTCCGTGCCGTGCCCCCCGCCACTGAAACCACTATGCGTGCTCAGCCAATGAGCCCGGGAGTGTTCAAGCGGTTCGAACTCTTCCTGTTGACGTTGAAGTACACTGTACATCACAACAGATATAACATTGCGCCCAGTTATACAGCATTTCGTTTGTTGATTTATTTATAAATGTTTAAATGTTAAAGTACACTGTATACTGTATAGCATAACAGGCATTACACTGTCTGAAGTATCAACGAAAATGTTAAACGCCCTGCCACACAAAGTAACTAACACTTATACCAAGTTATTTAGAGATTTATATTTTTGCTTTCTCATTAGGTAAATTTGCAATTCCTATTTAATCCTGATGTCTTATTAGGGTGAATTTTATTCTTTGAAGGGTTATCTACAAGGAGGATTATTTCTCAGTGCTTCGAATGAAGCTTTATCACAAGCAACCAAGAAAATCGAAGAAGCCTTCGAAATTCTAAAACATGGCCAAGTAAAGTCATCAGAAGAGTCACAACTGTCTATACCTAGTTTTCCTGAACTCCCTAAACTACCGAGCCACAAGAATATAGGGCAACAAGGCTTCTATTCGACAAAAAAGAAGCAAAAACCACGTGATCGCAGTCTGTCAAAACCAACTGACATGCAGAAGCTCTCGATTCAAGCAGCTATGAATTCAGTAGGTTTGATTTGCGAAGTTACTCACACTGATTGTGTTTATGAGTATGCCGAATAATCATATTATATATAATCATGTATATTAATTATTTAATAGATATATTATTTTAATTTCAATTCATAATGAATGAATGATTAAATTAATTTATAATGAGCTTGAATTTGATGCACGTGAGTGACTTGTAAACTTCATTTTTATTAACAAAAAATAATTATCTATTAACAAATTATTATCCTTTTGTAAAGTTAATTTCAGCATTAAAATTACATGCTTTCAGCGACAAGGTGATGGTTGATAATGAAAATTTGTCATCCGATATTATTAGTTTATTATATAAACAAGTCATACAAACAAATCCATAGTGTCGGCACTTATAATGAAAAATAAATCTTTTCTCTCTTCATTTCACTAAAATTATGTTGCCATGAATGTTTAAGAAAAAAAAAAAGATTACGGATCTCGATGTTGCTACGTCCAAACTTTTGTAAATATGTTTTAAATATCTTTGTCTTTTTTGAATTTTAAAGTTATAACAACTGATTCAGGTAATATGATCACTGACTGGTTTCGTAAAAATACTTATTCTGGTAGATACTTAAATTTTCTTTCAAACCATCCAATACAACATAAAATTTCGATAGTGAAAAATCTTATTGATACAGCTTTAAAATTATCAGATAAATCATTTCACAGTTCAAATATTGAATTTATTTAAAAAACTTTATATTTAAATAATTACCCAACAGAATTTGTTCAAATACATGCTTTACTAAAATAAGTTTGCATTTACTCGAGCGAGTAGAAAAATAATTGAAAATGATCCTTTTTTTCATCGAATTAACTATACCCCCTCCTTAAAACTCTATACCTCCGTTAGTTTTGTTCTGATTTGCATCAAATTTGGACACAATAATTTTGAAATGATGCACATTCATATAAGCAAATAAAAAAAAAAAAATTTTAATTTTTTAATACTATACCCTCCCCTTAAGAAGGGAAATAAGATATTATTTATGTGAAAAAAATTTTATTAGCGAAAAAAAAAAAATATTATAAGTTACAGTACATTAAAAAAAGAATGAATGTACTCAGAATAATGGTGCCCCGTTTGGCGCCCACCGCCTATTCTGCCTTGCTACTGCCTAACGAGTCGAGCGAACTGCCGATCCGAAGCATCAAAAACCTTTCGTGCGTCGCTTAAGAAATAAAGTCCTAACTCGAAAACTAATAAGAAGTTTTGAGTGTTCTTGGTCTTAATTCAAAGCTGAGACCTCAGGCTTCATTTGAGCAAAGTTCCAAATTTTTCCCGTCACTTCCCTAAAGCATGCAGCGAGTTGAATTTGAGAAATGAAAATTCGTCCAAATCTGAAATTACATCGATCTTTCTCACACGCTATTTCGATTTCTATTCAACAAAAATACTTCAACGATAGCTCAATCGACGCGAAATTTTATATTCTTTCCAACGATTTTTTCCAAAATATTTACAGCTCAACTTTTCACGGAGATAGACGCTTTTAAAGACGAGCGTGATTTTAATAAAAATGTTGTAGGTGGTCCCACAATTTTGACCGGTAGTGTATATATATATATAAATACATATATATATATATATATATATAATATATAAATATATATATATATATATATATATATATATATATATACTCTCGTTGTAATTAATTTTTTTTGCATATATTGATAGAGGTAATTATTTTTTTGATCCATTATTTCTACACATTTGTTTGGTGCGTTTTCAGTTGAAGAATAGTTTTAGGAATTGTAGATTTCTTAATTTTATGAACAATATTAATGCAAAATAAATTCTCCAAAATTGAAACGAACCAAACATATTTGTAGACAATGCTTCAAGGAATATAATTCACCCTAATAAGACATTAGGATTAAATAAGAATTGCAAATTTACCTAATGAGAAAGCAAAAATATAAATCTCTAAATAAGTTGGTATTAGTGTTAGCTACCTTGTGTGAGTGGGCGTTTAACATTTTCGCTGATACTTCAAACAGTGTAATGCCTGTTATGCTATACAGTATACAGTGTACTGTAACATTTAAACATTTATAAATAAATGAACAAACGAAATGCTGTATAATTGGGCGCAATGTTATATCTGTTGTGATATACAGTGTACTTTAACGTCAACAGGAAGAGTTCGAACCGCTTGAACACTCCCGGTTCAGTGGTGGGGGGCACGGCACGGACTGGAGGGATCCACTCGTGGCAGGGTATTGCATGGGATTACTGACGACGAGCAGACAGAGCGTGTAAATACACCTTCAGGGTTGCACGGTTACGCGTAACTCGAACCTTTATACGCATAATGCGTATTTTACGTATTATACGTAGGAAATGTGATAAACGTAAATAATTGCTTACTTGAATGGTGGGTGAGGGGAAAGAGCATAATATAACCTCACTTATTCCGGAATGCATTAAGTGCGAGTGTTTGAGCGTTGATAAGACACTTTATTGCTAATGGAGTGTATTTGGGGTTTAAGTAGCCACAGCCAAATGTTACTTGCAATTGGAAGAGTTTATTTTATGGCATAAAAAACCTCCACTTGAAGAGTGGAGGAAAAATCCGAGAATCAAATAGCGATCACAAAAATAACACAGAAATTACAGACCTTGAGATTGTAATGAGACTTAAACATTGGAATGACTACCAGTCCGCCACACTTTGATCCACACAACGGCAAGCTGATAGCATCCTATCCACACAATGGCAAACACAGATAATCCAACACGAGACTCGCTCACACACATAAAATGGAACCTCTCACTACGAAGACTTAATTAGAACTGAGTGAACCCTTAAGAAAATGATAATTATAAAAGTCAAAACAAATTCCTTAATCCACTGCATATAAAGTCGTACAAAACGGTTCCATTCTACCTGCTCGGCGCTGACCTTCGAGCTACGCGCAGAGCTTACAGTTTCATTTTCAGGTGCAGCTCCCTTTCCGGAAATGAATCAATTAACAAAAGAAAAATAAACTAAGTCTAATTCTCCACAATTTCAGATGACGGTAAAAAGCAGCCAAACAGCGAGATTGAGTGAATTATTTTGTATAAAATTTAAGAAATGAGTAAATCAAAACTTGGGAGGGAAAGGGGACAAGAAATCCATTGGGACGAACTGAAGCTTGAGCGGTTGAAATTTGAAAATCAAGCAGTTTCAAAATGCTTAATTTATAATAGTGTTTAAAACATTAATAACTACGACTGTCTTCTAGCTCACAGGTATGTCAATATTGTTGATCCTTCGTTGATATAAATGATTGTAATTAATTTTTAAAATCTTCTGAATTCGTATTTCTTTTAACTTCAGAAACATCTGCAAACAAAAAGACCCTCTGGAAGTTCCGCCACTGAAAAGACGTAGAGTATAGTACATTTCGTAACAAGTGTGGATTGACGGCCTCTTTTGAAATGAACGTAATATTTTTGTAATGACTCATAGGTAAGGGTGCCATAGTCGCCCGAATCGGAGACGAGTTACAAAAACATGGCGCGAGTTTCAAAAAGGAAAGAAAGTCCGCAGGAGTCACGAACGATACTTTTCAGAACAAAATCATAAGTGGCGCGATTTCATTGTCTCCATGGAAAAATGCAAAATCACGTTTTGAGACGGTAAAAGTACGCATGAGCTCTGCTGCATTTTTGTTCTAACCAGCGTGAATGAGACAACAAAGTATAATGTGCGAGGCGATAGGAACACGTTATACTCTTCGTTAGAAACATCGACTCACTAATGCGCCATGAATTCTCTTTCTATCTTTGTCTACCACGGACTCTCTCTAGTCAACTCTAGCGTTACGAAAATACTTGGAGCATGTACAAACAAAGCTCTTTTTTGAACTCTACGGCACGCCGTGCTAACTGAACCCTATTTTTCTAACTCCGCCAACGCACCGCCAGACGCCGCTGAAAAAGCGTACTTTTGCGTTTGTCTATGGAGGCATGAAAACAAGCCATTTCTATGATTGCGTTCTGAAAAGTTAATTTCAATCGTATTTGACAACACTCGATTGCACCCGGGGCAAAAAGCAAAGTTTTTGCCATTCCCTCTTTGAAATAAAATTTAACTCCTTCCAAAAGGAATTTCTGGGTCTGTCACCTCTAATAATTTTTTAATATACTGAAAAGCTGTCAAGCAAGTCACTCATATGAGCGCAGTCGCCATCTTGAAAACGTAAATTACATGTAAGAAAACCAGGGACGTAAATTACGTACGTAAATTAATTCAAAATTATTAATAATAAATTAATAATTAATTAATTACAATTACGTACGTAATTTACGTGTAAAGAACTTTCTAAATTACCTAATGTATATTTACTTTACTATATTTATTTATTTATTTATAATGTATATTACCACTTTCAATAAATATGTACCTGCCCATTATCGCAAAATTGCTAATCAATCATTGACATGGACAGATTTCTGCGATTAAACGTAAAAACTTTTGTTTCAAAGACCTACCGAAAATTTCCGCTGTGACAACCATATCTTTGGAAATTCCCAAGCCGAAACTTTACGTTTTTTGTTTCAACGCACCTATTAATTTCAAAGACCATGGTGACTTTTAAACCCTGTATTTGATGTCAAATTTATATTGGAGAATAAAGTGTGGTAAGTCGAAAATTTGGCGATCAATTCGCTACTTAATGTTAAGTATCATCTTTTTGGAGTGCCTTGTACGCGGAAATATGTGAAAATTCATTGTTCATAGCCGGTTCTTTAAACATAAAGTCAGCAAGTGACACTTCGCCCACGTTACCCTCCTCCACCCTATTGAAAAATCCAATGTAGGAAACTACATTGGAAACTATATAGGAAACCATATAGGATACTGTATAGGAAACTACATCGGAAACTACATTGGAAACTACATCGGAAACTATATAGGACACAATATTGGAAACAGTATAGTAATTTGAGCCTGGATCCTATATAGTTTCCAATGTAGTTTCCGGTATGGTTTTCTATATAGTTTCCTACATTGTTTCCAATGTCTTTTTTTTTTTTTTTTTTTTTTTTTAATTTAATGTTGGTTATTAAGCGATGGCGAAGGGCGTAATCTAAGTTACTATTGAAAGAAACAGGAATTCATTTTTTTGTATTTTATTTTTTCTCAAAGTATCACAACGGTGACAATGAATACAAAATTTTACATTATGAAGAATTTTTTTACATTAACTTAAAACTTTTATATTGCATATAACGACATTTCAAATCATGTTATATTATTTAAATAATAGTTTCCTTCTAACGTCGGCTATTTTGTCCGTCAAATATTTGCCAACTAGTTTCATTCTAGCTTGACGTTTCACTCCATTCACACCCAATTCCGTAATTTTTTTATACAGCAAACCTGCAAAATAAGAAATTATAATTTTAAAGATATTAGTGCCAGAAAGAAGTGTCCTTGTATATTTTTAAATCATTTCAATTTTTCAACTATCCTAAAATTTCGGCACAATATTAATATTTTTCAAATTATAAAGCCGCCAAATATAAACTATGTAATGGCCACGTGACACTTTGGTACATGCCTTTTTAATATTCATAATCTATTACCTTGTACAAGTTCAACTTTTTCCGGTGTCAGCTCTTTTCTGGC
>CAKNXH010042749.1:0-38503 GCA_932178445.1 Andricus quercusramuli
ATAATATTTGAAAGAAATGTCAAACTTTTAGCAAATAATTGTGTAAACAAATTTGCAAAAATGACTTTTTAAGGGTCCTTTCCAAATAATGTTTCCTGATTATTGCTGGTCCAGCAATAGACCAGCTGGTCAGTATTGCCTCGCAATATTGTGCCACAACCAGTTCTTGATATACCAATGTGAAACATTTAATCCCCTTTCTTCTTGCAGAGCTTAGCTCAGAATTTGAATGTCTACCTAATGGCGATCCCATTCCTGGTGTTCCTCGTCGGCAACCTTCTTATGATTCTTCCGAGAAACAACATTCTTCTGCCAGGCCTCTTCCTCCTGCCAGGTCTGTTTCTCCTGCCAAGCCTTCTCTTCGTGCCAGGTTCAGGTCTACTCCAGCCAATGCCGCACATCTTAAATCCTATTCAGCTTTAGAGTAGAGCGTGTGAACCCCGATTGTCCAAACCATTAATTTGATTACAAAAAATGTGAAACTAAAATTTGATATTGCATGTAATCTGTAGTCGGCTTAAAATGTTACAAGAAACTTGTAATTACAAATAATAATAAAGAAAATATATTATGAATCTTAAGGCTTCAATCTTTGTTCTTCTATGACATTTTTGCACAGAAGTTTTATAATAAAAGGAAAAATCATTGACAACTGTAATTTCGTGATTTTGAATCCTTTTATTTGAATTTTTTTCATCAAGAAATTATTAAGTATAGCAGTGTGTTATCACCATGCTGTCGATCTGGTGATTGGATTCTAATAAACGAAGAGAATGAAGTTTTAAAGAATGGTTTCTGATATATCTTAGACGAAAGTTACGACGTGTACTCAGCACCTCAAAAATTGACAATATACAGCAAGGTGGAACCAAATTTTTTTTTCGAATTCCCATGAATAATGCCCGGAAATTTATTCGAATCCGCAAGAAAATCAATCCATAAGTCGGTTTTATAGGTCCCATAGGAACCCCCATAAATGAAAAAATGGGTTTTGCGTGCTTTTGGCGCTGATTATGATTTTTTAGCGTTTTTTAAAATAAAAATTGTTTCTAATACATGAAATAATACTTCATACTGATAACTAGATGTTTGAATAAATTGTTTGAATAATTTATTTTTAGTTGACAATACTATTCTCATATAATAATGCTAAAAAATTCCAGTTTTTTCTGAAATTATCAACTTTTTGATCATTTTCCACTTGAAGTGAGTTTGATAATTCACTTAAGTTAACATAATTACTCTTTTATCAATTTATTGCTATTAATAGAAATATTTGACTAGAATAGTGTTAGAAATTTGACATTTTTTCTGAAATTCATGATAATTTATCTACTTTTCACACAACTTCGTTGAAAACTAATTCAATTGAACAAAGTAAGGTGATAATGAATGCAAGTCAACGAACATGCTCATTTAAATAATTGATCATTGTTCATAATTATATTCTCTTCGAGTGATGCCATTCGGCCAGTTAATTAAAAATTTTGAAATTTTGAATTTTTTTTACATGGAAACAATTATAAAAATATCTTTGCGTAAAGTTTATGGAAGTAAATAATCTAGGAGTGAGAAAATGTAAGAGAAAACGAAGCAAATACCTACATCTTTGTGAGCTTGAACAATCTTTCTTCTTTTAATACAGATCTTCACACACAAGATCCGTCAAAATCCCTTCACAAAGGATCCGCAAAAAATAGGAAAAGAAATTCATTTGAAACTTTGAAATTAGTATTACAGGTAGAAATTACTAAAATTGAATTTTTTGTCAATTTTTGAAATATTATATTTAATACAAAAAAATTTTCTCTTATTTATTTCCAGGGTTATGTACTTCCATAAACTTTATTGAAAAAGCATCGAATCTTGTTTTTCTAATTTTTACATAATGCCATAAAGAAATTTTTCAGTGCTGCTTGTAATGTTGTAAACTAAAAAGTTTCTTTGTGGCATTATGAACAAATAAAAAATGAAATTTTGATTATTTTTTTAGTAATGTCCATGAAAGTGAATAACATTGGCACGTCCATGCATTTTTTCATGCAAGCTCTCGTGTTTCTATGGCTTCTTATGTCTCTTTGGATTAATGTCTCATTCACAGACTCTCACCATTCTTTTGGCGGTCTACTCCTGGCCATTCTGCCATTTACTTCACCTTTATTCACTTGTTTGGTCAGTCGTTCATGATTCATTCTTTTAAGATGTACGAACCACCTTAACTGATTTCTTTCCAACATGTCAACTAGTGTCTCTCCTGTATCACATTCTTGGAGGATTGTCACGTTTCGGACTTTGTCCATCAGTTTTTTCCCGACAATTTTGCGCAGAGGTGCATATCATGCCAATCACGTTAATTTTACTCTTATCCTTTTCTTAACAGGTCCATGTCTCGCGACCGTATAGCACAGTTGTACAAATATAGAAATATGTATCGCGATTTTAGCTTTTTTAATATATTTTTACTTCTGAGAATGGACCCTGCTCTACCGATAACCTTCTGACCCTCGTGTATGCGCCTATCTATCTCCCCAGCTATCTTCCCGTCCCTAGTAAATAGGCTACCTAGATATATATATACTTATCAACTTGTTCTAATTTCTCATCACTTAGGACAATGTTGCAAATCGTTTTATCACCCTTTCCTTGAAACACTATGATTCATGTTTCATTTAAATTTATTTTCGCAGTTTTAGCAATGATATCCCGTAGTATAGTCCATGCTCACTCTATATCTTTATTGCTTATAAGTGCTTCTTAAGTTTCCCTATCTATGCGTTTGTTAAACTTATTCTAAAAATCTATCCGCACTTCCGGTTTCTGTAAATTTTCAATCTTGTTTCGCGTTTGTTTCGTTTGTTTGGTTCTCTTTCTTCTCCATCCCCGCCCTAAGCTTATTTTGGAAACTAGAAGGTAATGCTCAGTATTGGATTGAGAGCCCCTCATGACTCTTGTATCTTTGACTAGTTCTCTTAGTCTTTCATCCACAATAACGAAGTCAATCATACTGTGTGGGAGTCATCGTGGCTCAGATGGTATCGTGCTTGTCTCATGTTCCAACACTGCAGTCTTGGCAGCCACGATGGCGCGGCGCGGGTTCGATTCCCGAAGCAGGAAGTGACGCTGGATGTGTTTTCGAAAACCTCCACTTCTGTCCCTTGGTATACTACCCCACAGATACCCTACAGTTGATAATTAACCCCTATAGTACAGTCGCTAATGATCCTGGCAGTCGATGCGACGATAAACATTCAACTAATAAAAATTAAAAAATTATACTGTGACTATTTTCTTTACGACAGGTATACATGTGGATCATTCTATGTATAAACCAAGTATTTGTAATAAATAAGTCCTTTTCTGAGCATAAGCTGAATAATTTTTCCCCGTCACAGTTTTTTCTTTATGGATCCCCAGATTTTTTTAGCACCCTTTCTGTATCTGTACCCTGAGGTTGGACGCCGACCCATCTGTTCATATCTCCTAGCACAATGATTATTTCTTCATGAACGCAAGTACTTATTGTATCATTTGAAGTGTCTCAGAAGGCGTCTTCGACACCTTTCAGATCACTATCAACTGGGTCGTGGCACGTTATGATAAACAATCTTCTGATTCCTACCTTCATTCTAACCCACGACAATCTGGGCGATACATCCTTGATCTTTAAGATGTTGTCTTGCTTCTTCATTCATACACCGAAAAAACGATATTCTACTATTAAGAGTGTCATATTCTTACACGAATATTCTTAGTACTATTCTTAATGAAGTAAGCGAAATTCTCAATTTAAGAGTATCTTCTAACCAAAGGACGAAATGCGCCTTGATCTGTCCAAACGTTTCTTTTAATGATTTGTGCGACGTGCTTTTCGATCAGTTTTTCGAATTCGTAATAAGTGAGAGGCTCGAAGAAATGCAACCAATTCTAAGGATAAATCGCGTGTGCACATCCATCTGCTTCTCTTCACAGAAAAAGTTTGAGTGAGAAAGGTCTGATCCTGATGTGACAGTGAGGTTGAATACCGTTGTACCACACCGAGACATAACCTCTCTACATTATTTATTCTTTGGCGTGTGACATCAAAATTTTCTCACCTTAACGTTCTCTGCGAAGGGAAAGAGATAGAGTTAGAGATATGCACATGCGATTTATCCTCAGAATTGGTTGCATTTCTTCGATCTCGCCACTTATTATACAATCACTGCGACAGATTTCGGATGCAACTATATTCTTAAACCTAGTGGGGAATTCTTACAATTAGACAAGCATACATATTCTTAAGGTAAGAGGGCCTCCATCGTACATTAAGAATATATTCTTGGCGCCTATTTAGGTTGCAAATATTCTTAAACTTAGTGGGAAATTATTAAAATTAGAATATCGTTTTTTCGGTGTAATCTAACCGACCTCTTGAATAAAATGCGATTTACGATCTACTCCTGACCATATTTCAACACCCCATTTTCTATGTTTCTACTTTCGCAACCCTTTTTCTTCGTCTCAGGTACACACAAAATATCTAGTTTTCTTACGTGCATAGTTTCTCGTAGTTCTCTTACCTCAAGATTACGGGTGGGGGGGGGGGGGGTGCAAGGAATGGAAAGCGAGAGAGTCACAATTGGTTAACGTTTTATACTGAAAAGGTCACCAGCCCTTAGCAGCGTTGTATTAGGTAGGAGTTCTCATGGACCCATGTTTCGATCCCCGTATCTTGCATAGTTTGGCCGTAAAATAGAATGTTTGGATTTTTGATTATTTTTTGTGCAATGAAAATGTGAATTATTGATTTTTCAAGAAAATTCAAAAAGTCGTTATGATAATCTTGTAAGCCATGCAAAAAGTAACATTTTTCTTATTTTGACTTTTTTTCGTATCATCCGTTGTTTGGCTGAAAATGTTAATTTTCGTTTCTTTTTTTGGATTTTGAAAATGCTGTAACTCTGAAAATGTTCATTTAATCGAAGAATGTAATAAGAACAAATTGTGTGAATTTTTTAGTGCTATGAACAGCCTTACATACAATATTCAAATTTTGAAAAAAAAAAATAGTTTAAAAATTTTTTTAAATGCTCCAACTATTCGAATTTTAATCCAAAATGGCTGGCTAACGAACTTGACATTCATTTTAGGACACTTGAAGAGTATACAAAAGCCCAATCCCATAGCTTAATTCTTACGAAAGTTATCGTGCTAACAAACCGAAAATCTACAGACTAACAGACAGACAGACAACCAGACAGACACATTCGTGAAAACCTGCTTTTTGGGTTCAGGGGATCTCAAAACCTGGATATTTGACAAAAACCGGGGGGGTCAAATTTCACACAAATCTAATACCTTCTCTAGATGAGAATGTAAAAATATTTAATTGTTTGGAAAATATGAGTTAAACTCTATGAGGCTTGAGCCACCTCTAAACATCAGCTTTGCAGAAGAAAAAATTGGATTTTTGTGTGTCGATTCGAACTAATTTCCGGGCCATAAGCATGAGAAAAAAATTTGGGCCTCTCCAGTTTACAATCATATCTCGTAGTTTGACTGGAAAATAGAATTACTCGTTTTTTGAGAGAGCATTTTTGATGGATGAAATCAGAACCGTTGCTAAAAAATGGCTGTTCAAAGAGTTTTTTCCATCTCCTCAAGAACAATTCGCACGGACAATTTGACCAACCGTGATTAAATTTCATTAACTATACATTTATAAATGGTTTAAATAATTCGTTGTTATTTTCAGTGGACCAGTATAAAAACAATTCTCTGCTTCAAACTAGCCTGGTTTAGGGTAATCTAATTTCACGAACTGATTTATGAAACTTAAATATGAAGATTTCAGAAGAAGAAACTTGACGCCTCTAATATATGAGATAATGATTAGGATATCATAATCGTCTACAATTGGGGTTATAATAATTTAGGATATAATAAAACTCCAGAATAAGAGTCACAAGATAGACTGTTAACCAGATTCTGAGTCAACGCTTCAATCAGTTTTTACCCGAATTGGGAAAAATGAGGATCGCCCATTTCCTCGTCTACATATTGTCAGTCATCCAAAATTATATTGGTGAATATAATGCTATGTTTAGATAGATAGATAAACGTTTATTTTTCAGCCTGCTGGCCTCAAAAAATTGACTTGCTTACACTTCCATTTCTACAGATTTTTCTTAAAACTAACCCTTAAAAACTAACATCCATCCATTCCTTATCTCTACGCCGCACGCTCTTATCGCCTTGCCTTCCTCGCTTCGCCTCGCCTCGCTCGCATGTCCCTACTTTTTCGCATTGCCTCGCTTGCCAAACTCTGTCTTCGCTCTAATACCTACTACTTATCTACTTATCTACTTATCTACTTATCTACTTATCTACTTATCTACTTATCTACTTATCTACTCATCTACTTTCTCTCCTATTTACAATCTTTCCGTCTCCATCCCTCTTCCTCATTCCTTCTCTTCATCTCCATCTTACCCAACACTCCCTTCACCCATGCTACTGCCCTTTTTTCCCCCTTTTCATACAAAAATACCGCCATGCTTATCTCACATCTTTCCACCTCCACGCACTCCTCCAACCAGTGCTCCACTCTCGCATCACCCTTTCCACACAGCTCGCACATCCTTTTCTCTCGAGTAAGCCAGAACCTATTGAAACCCTCCATGCACCAACACCTCAACCTCGCTATAAGCTCCTGACTTCCTTTCT
The DNA here is from genome assembly GCA_932178445.1 of Andricus quercusramuli. Taxonomy (NCBI): domain Eukaryota; kingdom Metazoa; phylum Arthropoda; class Insecta; order Hymenoptera; family Cynipidae; genus Andricus; species Andricus quercusramuli. The sequence goes on from CAKNXH010042749.1 coordinate 6,706, forward strand.
CTCCTTTCTCACATAAATATTGCGCTCTTGATCTTGGCATAATCCATACATAGTTCCCGTTATACCTTGACTCTCTTATTCTCTCTTCCCCTCCTGTCTTCTCTCTCTCTCTATGCCGTTTTGCTTGACTCAGTCATAAACCTTCCTTCGTTCCTCGTGCATCCTTCTCACTTTATCCATCTGCAGTCCATTCATTTTAAAATACCTTTCCGTCTCCGCCTCCATCTTCCCACCCCCTCTCCTGTTCTCCTTCTCCCACAAACACTCGCTAACCAGCCTACGTCCCCCCTCTTCCAAAAATTTCTCCTTATATTTACACGCTCTGCTCCCTGCTAGAATCCCTACACTCGTTCTCCCCGTCTCCCTCCTGACAATATACTTGGGCGTGTTCCTTCCAACCCCACTGTCCACTTTACATAACTCTCCTGCGTTCTATTTACCTCTTTACTTTCCTCCCACCCACATACCTCCACTCCATACAATAGCACAATTATCACTAGCGAATCAAACAATTTCATCCTCCGTCCAAGATCATTTGCGAATAGCTTTTTTCCCAACCCTCACACCTGCCTCATCAACACATTTTCCCTCCTCACTCTCTCTTTTATGTGACAATCCACTCCCCCATTCCTCTTAAACAAGAAGTTCAAGTACACAGACTCTTGCACCTCCTGCAACTCCTTTCCCTTCCACTTCCACTCTCCTCCCTTATCCATTCACCCTCCTTTTCTGAACACCACGAACTTGGACTTTTCCGCATTCAGATCTAACCCCTTCTTATCCAGGTATGTTCTCAACCTCTTCATCATCTCCTTTAAGGCCCTTCAGCTTTCAGCAAATAAAAATTCATTCGACGTAATCCTCATCATATGCCAATTATTTTGTTTCCAAACTTTATTCAAGTGTTCTGAATTCTGGAAATTTTGAATTAGAAATTACGCAAGTTTTCACTTTTACAATTAAAAATTCTTTGATCGTGATGATTCACATTTGCGATTTCTCTTGATTTGGAAGATTATTAATCAAAAGCTCTCCACTTTTAAGAATTACACATTCAAGAATTGAAGAATCTTGAATTGAATATCTTTTAGATCAAATTTTATCAAAACGATGTTCGACATTTAATTATTTCAAACTATACAAATTCCTAATGAAACAACTTGGCGAATATTCAATTGTGAATATCTCAGAAAATACTGCATGTATTTATAAAAGCGCATTACATTCTATCAAAAAATTTCGGAAAACGACTTTTCCAGAATCTTTCCCGAATAATGTTTCCTGATTATTGCTGGTCCAGCAATAGATCAGCTGGTCAGTCTTGCCTCACAATATTGTGCTCCAAAAAGTTCTTGAAATACCAATGTACAACAATTTAATCCTCTTTCTTCTTGCAGTGCTAAGCTCACAGTTTGAATGTCTACCTAATGGCGATCCCATTCCTGGTGTTCCTCGTCGGCAACCTTCTTATGATTCTTCCGAGAAACAACATTCTTCTGCCAGGCCTCTTCCTCCTGCCAGTTCTGTTTCTCCTGCCAAGCATTCTCTCTGTGTCAGGTCCAGGTCTCCTCCAGCCAATGCCAGGTTGATGGTTCCACCTACCAGGATTACTTCTGCTCAAGGAATTTCATACAGTCTTGACCAACTTCAATATATTCGGCTTACTTCCTATCAGAATCCGCATCGGATTTTCGAACTTCGAAGATACACTCTTCCTACGGATAAACCAATTCAAGTACTCGCAGGACGAAAAGTCTATCGGCCCGTACCAACCCAAGAACAAATTGTGTTATCAACATCGGATGGTAACGTCTTTGCAATATTGGAGACTAATAACATTCTTACGGGAATCTATAAATATGAATCTCGTCGTTGCAATAAATCACGGGCAAAAATGAACATGGTAAGCGGCATGATTACCTTCTTGACCCCAGATGAATTTAAGGAAACTCCAGTAGGCTCCAGACATGGAGTCCTATTGTGTTATAAGGTAGAGCGTTTAAACCCCGATTATCCAAACCGTTAATTTTATTACAAAATGATGTGAAACTAAAATTCAGTATTGCATTTAATATGAAGTCGGCTAAAAATGTTACAACCAACTCGTACTTACAAACAATAATAAAGAAAATATATTGAATTTCTTAAATTGATAGAAGCGTCTTTCGTATGCATTTTCATTAAACAGACCTGACACTAAATACATGTTTAGCCAAAATTGAAGAGAATACATTTTTTAGATTACACGTAAATATGTTTGAATTTCGTTTTCGAGATAATAACCATTTTTTTATGAAGGCAATAACTTGAAATTAATGCGATTTAGTGAAAGATTGTATTTTAATTAATGCATGAAGAATTATTATTTTGGTGGTGAGTACATTTAATGTTTCACAAAACGGAAAGATGAAGACTTGAAGAATGGGTTCTGATATATCTTAGACGGAAATCACGAAGTTTACTCAGAACCTCAAAAATTGACAATATACAGTAAGGTGGCACCAAGTTTTTGTTCATAGAATTTTTATAAGTAATGACAGAAAATTTGTTCGAATCCACACAAAAAGTAAGCCATAAGTCTGTTTTGTAGGTTCACAAAAAACCCCCTCTATGTGAAAAAATGGGTTTTGCGAGATTTTGGCACTAATTTTAAAACGAAAAAAACGTCATTTCTTTTTTTTTTTTTGTTCTAAGGTTGTTTACTTCTATAAATGTTTCTGAAAAAATTAATTTTTTCCAAAATCTGTCCAGAATGCAACGAAGAAAATTTGCAGTGCTGTTGCTAAGGAATCTAAAAATTTTGAGTTCTATCGGCCCAACATAATATTCAAAATTTATCTGCAATTGCACAGAGAATTGTCAGATTCTATTAATACTATTTGATCGTTTAAACTCAAGTCTCAAATCCATTATCATAAGAACTTGGAAGTATTTCAAATCCACTTAATTTGATTTTGACTTCACTTATTTAATATCAACTTCACTTTTATGATTTAAGAATACCGATTCACAAATTGAAAAAAAAGAACAACTTTTCCATATGAGGAAGACTTTGCTTGCTTCTGAATTCTAACGGTGCTGCATCCGATGCATTTGTTCGCTAAGTAACATCGATTGATCGGTCGAGGGATGTTTTATGATCTATTATTACCGATTTATATGCATTTTTAAGGGAATTATCTTAATTTTTATATTCCAAACAATTAAAAAGTTTTTCCGATATAAACAAAGTAAATGATTCGGTTTAGAGTTTGCACAAACAAGTACTAATAGCTCATACAAAATTCCTCAACAGGTAAATTGTTACATCTCGAAGACACGAACAAGTACAATCGGATACAGTAGCATTGTATTTTCAATATGAGAACAATTTTCTGATATAAAATAAGTGAATAATGGGAGCCAATAAGAGAAAGAAAAGTCTCAAAAATATTGAAACTTCGAGTTTCTGAAGAAATGCTCATTTTTTGGAAAATGATAATGGCGAGGTTGATGTTGCAAAAAGTATCTTGAGGAATTAAGTTGATTAGAATTTTCAATTACACTAAATTATTATGTTGCTACATAAATATCTACGTATCAATTTTTTTCAGCACCTAAATTATAGCGAATGTATGTCTACATATCTGTATTTGTACTTAAAGTTATTTACATGGAAATATATTTATAATTTCCGTGATAATAAAGTTAAATTTTGTCCTCGGATTTATATTGTTATCAGTACGCAACTTTAGGTATAGATTCTTGGCACAACATTAGAATACGACAAATACCCGTTCAATTTTTTTTTTCACTGTTGATTTTAAATTTTCTTATCGGATACGAAATTGGAAACATTTCATATGATCGCTTGACAATTTGATACAAGAAGACTCGCTAATTAATAAAAGGAACATCGAATGATTTCGGCGACAATATTTTTCCAATGTCGGGCCATAAAGATCAAGAGTTGATAAATGATTGTCTTGGCTTGCTTCTCTAAAAAATATATTTGAAGCATACTTACTCTAAATAATTTCATTTCTGGAAAAGAGTCTTTTCCTTTCGCTTCATCTGTCAGGTGCTTTCCCTTTAAGCTACTAGAGGAATCGAGAGAAGAAAATTTTCTTAGAAATACACGCATTATTTTGCTAGGTGGTGAAAATAAAAGTTTCCAAGGAATCTGTATTATCAATAGAACAAGGAACAAACTCCAAAGAGATACCATCGTATTTCAGACCTAGGAGCCTTGCGCTGATCCGACCTTTGTTGAATATAGTATATTCAGTTTTGTTGTTATTACCCGTAAATTTGTTTATATTACAACACTCCTGGAGAGCATTGAGTTTTCTTATTGGGTTCATTTTTGATTCTGCAAAAATAATTAAGTTATCCGCGTGAATCAGCACAATAATGTCCGTGTCGCCTATGATTCTAAAACCCACAAGATCTTTTTGTGCAAAAAAATGACAATATCCGAGGTTAAGTGGTTGAACATGATTAGGCTCAAACTCTCTCCCTGTAGAACTCCCTCAGCGATCGGCAATTCTTCTAAGAACTAGTTCTTCACTTTAATGCAAGTTGAGGCTCTCTCATACAGACTTTTTAGAATTCTAATTATTTTTGAGCTGATCCCAATATCAAAAAGTTTTGACCAGATGTGATCGTGATCAACCGATGGGAGAGCTCTGGAGAAATCCACCACAATGATATAGATATATCTTTTCTGTTTTTATAAGTTAATTTGCGAAACAGTTTCCAAGGTGAAAATATTATCCATACATCCTCTACCTCGGCGAAAACCTGCTCAGGCTTCCGGAATAATGTGACACAACGACTCTCATTTCCCCAATCTAGCCAACAGAATTTGCGTAAAAATTTTGGGTAGTGAGTTCAGAAGGGCAATAGGTCTCTAATTATTGGGATTTTGTTAAAAAAAAGTTTCGAGATAAAGAAGCTATCCAATAATGGATTCCGCACATCTGTCAGCAATGACGGTGACAGATGTCTGAAAGGAAGTATCAGACAAAAGAAGTTCTCCCAAACTTCTGTGGAAAGGATTGTAGATTTCATCTCTAAACCTCTGAATCTATTAACAGTATTCCAGAATGTTTTAATATAGTTTACACTCTCAAGGCTTGTCAGAATATTGTACTCAAAGCTTGATTTTTTATGAGCTGTCAATGCTTTATACGATTTTTAAGCTTTGACTTAAACCGAGTTAGCCGCATCCGAGAAATTTGCCCTGCTGGCTTTTTGAACGCATTAGAACTGACCACATATCTGCTTTTTTGGCTCTGTCGGTAATAGCATTGTTAAGTTTTGAAATGAGATAATCTGTCTCTAATTTCTCAAAGTTCACTTCTAGTCTGTGACGAAAGTATAATTCGTTCGAGAAGAACTCCCGCTTGTCGTCCGTCCGTCTCAGAAACGTCAAGCTTCTATTTTTATTTACATTCAGCGCACTTGAGGGACGAGCTTTTAAGTATTTTCAAAATAATTTTCAGCAGGTTCAACAATTATTATTTATTTATATGAGTGTGATGAACATCGCTGATGAAATATTTGTCTTCGTCGCTATCTCTAATATTGTTATCATTGTCGCTGATCGAATTTCTGTTATTATTGTCACTAATGTAGCTATTGTTGATATTACTGCTACTATGAATCTTATAATTACAAGCGTCATTTGAATGTATACTGCAGCAGCATTTTCGTGATTGTCATCGTTCGAGGGAGTATTCGTGGCTATAATAAATGAAAATATATATCTCAAAACTGTAGAATAAATAATCGCAAGCTATGTATGTACATGTCATTTTTGAACTATTGAAACACAAGAAACTCTACATTAGAATGTTGTGCTTGTTTCACTAGATCGCGAAGCCTTCACAGTCTTGTCCCAAGACCCAATTAAAACTGCAAAAAAGTTCTCGTAGAATTCGTGCTCAACTACCTAGTGCGCGATCCGGTGCACCTGCGTAGTCGACTCGCCATTTGCAGTTGTTTTGGCTGTGGATGAAATTCAAATTTCTAAAAAGTTCTTGTGGGATACGTGCTCGAGTACATAGTGCGCAATTCGGCGCACCCTGATCGTCGATTCAACATTAGTAGTGATTTTGGCTATTGACACACTTTAAATTCCAAAAAAGTTCACGTAGTAGTACAATTAATTATTACGTGCTGTGTCTAAAATTCAATGTTCATGGTTTCTGAAATAAAGTACAACACAAGATGCCTTAAAACTTATTTATTAAGGAACATCTATCAACGGAATTTACAGGACAATATCGAAAAGGACTGTAATCAGAAGTACAAGTCGCGCTGGGTCTGAGTTTACAAAAAAAGTTTATAGATGAAGGCTGTGTACAATGTCGCGTCTCAGACGTCACTGCCCTTTCGGTGCTTCCCCTAGCCGCTTTCCGGGAGAAGAATCCAAAACATCCTGATTTTCAGACGTTGCCCGGTAATGAGAAATATTTAGAAAGTAGCATTTTTGAACCTTAGAATCTCAGCAACGTCGTACAAAAATTGGCATTTGAGGTGCCTCGGGAAACGACCAAATTTCCAAATTTATGGTTGCACATACTTCTGAAGGCCAAATCGCGTCTTTGCACAAACTAAACGGATTTAATTTGGAAGGATGGAATTTATAGTTTAAATGCAGTACTCTCTAGTCTAAACTCTAAACAACTTTCATTCATCCAATTTTTAAAAAAGAATAAATCAATATCAAATATTATTTGTCCAATATTTTTTCTCTTTCTGATGATATTTGTTGCTCATATTAGGCATTCTAAAATTAATTCTATTAAATTAGACAAGGCAAAGTTAGAGAGAATTTTTGTCTTAAGAAAACAAGCTACTATGAAATCGTATCATTTTAGTGACACGATTATAAAAAATAAGCGATAAGTATCAAGAGTTCGGTCGAAGATAAAAAATTTATTCCAGGTTATAATATTCTTTTGTTTTGGAAATTTTCAAATGACAAAGAACTTTTTGTCTTCTCAAACATAGTAACAATAACGGGCACTACATTAAAACAGAAAATTTGTGAAAAGTGACATAGCTCGCTTCGTTGTCAGGACACATTCAAAATATTCTTTGAAAACAAATATTAGGTACAGATATTAGATAGATTTGGTGTCTACATCTCTTCAACATAAGTTTATTTATTTTTAAAACTTACCAGACACATTTGAAAGAATGTTTACAAAATTTTTAAATGGTTTAAATAATTCGTGTTTATTCTTCACTAAGAGGTATTGAAAAAAATCGCTTTTTTCCAAACTAGCTTCGGTTAAGGTAATCACACAAACTTAGAAAAATCTTTCAGGAAGATGTCCATAACATTAATAAATGGTTTGAATAATTTGTGGATATTTTCTGTGGAGCAGTATAAAAACATTTCTTTTTCTCAAACTAGCCTTGGTTAGGGTAATCTAATTTTATAAACTGATTTATGAAATATGAATATGAAGATTTCAGGGGAAGAAACTTGATGCCTCTAATATTTGAGATAATGATTAGGATACCATGAACATGTACAATTATGCTTATAATTGAATCAATCATTTGAAAATTAATTTTGATGAAGTCGTAATGATAATTTTTGATTATAGATATAATGAAACACCAGAATAATAGTCATAAGATAGACTGATAATCAGATTCTGAATCAACGCTTCAATCAGTTTTTATCCAAATCAGAAAAAATGAGGATCGCCCATTCTCTTGTATACATTTTATCAGTCCTCCAAAATTATATTGGTGAATATAATACTATACTCAATCTATGATATTTTTGAAAAATGTCAAGCTTTCAGCAAACCAAAATTCATTCGACGTACTCCGCATCTTATGCCAATTATTTTGATTCCAAACTTTATTCAAGTGTTCTGAATTCTGGAAATTTTAAATAAAAATTACAAAAGTTTTCAGTTTTACAACTGAAAATTCTGTAATCATGATGATTTACATTCGCGATTTTTCTCAATTTGGAAGATTCATAATTAAAAATTCTTTACTTTTGATATTCAAAATTATCCAAGGTTGAGAACCTTGATTTAGACATCTTTGAAATTAATGATTCTAACACCTATTTAACTTTTACACATTGAGAATTGAAGAATCTTGATTAGAATATCTTTGAGATAGACTTATATCAGAACAATGTTCAAAATTCAACTCGGGTTTCTGGATTCACTCAGAAAATACTGCATACTGCAAACAAATTTCCCCAATAATGTTTCCTAAATATTACTGGTCCAACAATGGATTAGCTGGTCAGTCTTGCCCCGCAATATTGTACCCCAACCAGTTCTCGATATACCAATGTAAAAAAATGTAGTCCTCTTTCCTCTTGCAGATCTGAGCTTACAGTTTGAATGTCTACCTAATGGCGATCCCATTCCTGGCGTTCCTCGTCGGCAAGCTTCTTATGATTCTTCTGAGAAACAACATTCTCCTGTCAGGTCTCTTCCTCCTGCCACACGTCATTTTTCTGACAGGTCTCTTTGTCCTGCCAAGCCTTCTCTTGGTGCCAGGTCCAGGTCTCCTCCAGCCAATGCCAGGTTGATGGTTACACCTGCCAGGATTGCTTCTGCTCAAGGACTTTTATACAGTCTTGACCAACTTCAATATATTCGGCTTACATCATATCAGATACCGCATCGGATTTTTGAACTTCGAAGATACACTTTCCCTACAGATAAATTAATTCACGTACTCGCCGGGCGAAATGTCTATCAGCTCGTACCAACCCAAGAACAAATTGTATTATCAACAACGGATGGTGACGTCTTTGCAATATTGGAGACTAGTAACATTCTTGCTGGAATCTATAAATATAAATCTCGTCTGAACCGCAAATCACGGGCAAAAGTAAACATGATAAGCGGTATGATTACCTTCTTGACCCAAGATGAAATTAAGGAAACTCCAGTAGGCTCCAAACATGGAGTCCTATTGAGTTATAGAGTAGAGCGTTTAAACCCCGATTGTCCAAACCATTAATTTGATTACAAAACAATGTGAAACTAATATTTAATATTGCATTTGATCTGAAGTCGGATTGAAAATGTTACAAGCATCTAGTAATTACAAACAATAATAAAGAAAATATATTAGGATTCTCAAGGCTTCAATTTTTTTTTTATGTCATTTTTGCACAGACCTTTTCAAATAAAACGTCAAATCATTGACAACTGTAATTTCGTGATTTTGAATTCTTTTGTTCTGGAAGAGAATTGTATTCTAATTATGGACTGAAGAATTATAATTTTGGTGGTGAGTACATTTAATATTTTTAAAAACAAAAAGATAAAGGCTTGAAGAATGGTTTCTGATATAAATAATGTCCGGAAATTGGTTCAAATCCGTAAAAAAATTATGCCGTAAGTCTTTGAAAATGAAAATTATTTCTTATACATAAAATACTACCTTAGGCTGATAATCAGATGTTTGAATACATTTTTTGAGCAATTCGTTTTTGGTTGTCAATAGTATTCTCTTGTACTAATGCCAGAAAATTGCAGGTTTTTCTGAAATTTTCAACTTTTTGTTTACTTTTCACTTGGAGTGAGCTTGGTAAATTAAAGTAAACAAAATTATTTTTTCAAGAAAATTGTTACTATTAATAAAAGAAATCAATTTGAAAACATTTATGACTTGTGAAAGTTTCGTTTTGAATTGCAACCAGAAGTTTATTGCAAAGCGTAACAGAAAAATTTGGACTTGAACATATTTTGATATCCGCTCGCGGCTGGCCAAATATTTTCGCGGAAAAAAGAGATTATTAATAGTACTGAAAAGTTTCTTTGTGGCGTGACGAACAAATTTTTCGAAAAATTTCTTAAAAATCAGCCGGTTGATTGAAAATTCTCTACTCTTGAATCTTTTCGGGTGAGAGAAAAAAAATTTCCAAATATCTTTGCATAAAGTTTATGGAAGTAAATAACCTTGATGTGTAAAATTTAAAAGAAAACTAGTGAAATACCTGCTTATTTCTGAGTTTGGAAATATTTTTTCTATTTAGACGGATCCCGAAATATGAGCCATTTCCACATGAGATCCGTAAAATCCGTTCAAAAAGGAGCCGCAAGAAAATAGAAAAAAAATGTGTTCCAAAATTTGAAATATGTACGTATTTCTTTAGTTTATCAGAAAGAACATAAAAAAATAATTGAACGGGGAGAATGATTTTTGCAACTTTAATTAGGAATTAACAGAACTACATTTTTCGTCATTTTTTGAAAAATTATGTTTAAAACGAAAAAATGTTATTTCTTTTTTTTTTGTTCCAAGGTTATTTACTTCAATAAAAGTTACGCAAAACAAATTAATTTTTTTACAGAATCTGTTCAGAATGTTATGAGCCGAAAATTACCCTCACTTTACGTCAAATTAACATATATAAAACGCCGCCTCTCTGAGGAGTTGAGTTCCTGACCTGTACTCATAAACGCAAATAAAGCGTTCGAAGTCAGAGATTGACTTCGAGCTTTCACAAAAAATCTCTTTAAGAATTTTTACGCGTAACATTTTGGCGATCCTGCCAGGATTGCATTTTCGATTTCTGTATCCACGGATACAATAGAGAAATCCTATAAAAGAAATTCTTGTGACGAATCCTGGAAAGGAATTCTACGGAATTAATTTAGGACGAGAAAGGAGAGAATTTTACGGAATTCACTTGAACTGCGGATCTACCTACGGGTGACCAGACAAACCGGAAAGTAGGAAAACGGTGGCTAAAAATAGTTGTTGAATTGAGTAACCGCGATACAACGTTATAACCACTGTTTTTCAGAAATTGAAAAATTGAGCGAGGCCCGCAATCAGGCGGAAGACGCATCTGCGTAACAACGGTTGGAAGACCGACAACCAGACATCGGACAACGCCCAAATCCAGGTTAACAACGAGGAACTTCACGGACTCCCAGCTACCAACCAGAAAGGATCAAGCCATCCAGCGAATGTAGAAAAAGTAAGCATTGAAATAAAAAATTACAAATTACAAATTTTGTAATTCCGGTAACGTATACTCCTGGTGCTCCAGAGCACTGCCTTTCCTCAACAATAATAGAAACCATCACTCTGGAATCAGAGAAATTGTAATAGACGATATTCTTGTATTCCACTGTATTAAAAGACTATGCGTCCAAAACAAAACGATAACCTCGCGTATCAGATAACAGGAGCAAGACCGATATTTTACGCTGGCATACGCAAAGTATCGAGATAACAACGGTGTAACTTACGCCACTGACGATACTGACGAGACTTCTGATTCAGCACAAGATCTGATTCCTTCATTCTTTACGGCGATGACCTCTCCCTACAATATTTAACGCACATCGAGAGTACAATCTCCAACGCACACAGCACTGGATTGTTTATTAACTCTGAATCCCATTCAGCAATTGCGATTGGAAATGCAAGCGTTGAGACTCGAGAATTCCAGAATGAAGAAAGAACTCGCCACAATTAACGATGAAAATCCCAACAGGAGACGGGATATTACACAAGTTGCAAAAAATACAGCACTTATAACGGACGACGGTTCGGTCCATGACGCTCAAAAAACTGAAGTCCCTAGACGAGGAATAATAAAACAGCTCCTACGATTCACCGAGCTTCCGATATTGGAAATTAGACAGTCAATCTCTCATCAAACTGCACTTACAGCACTACCAAGAACTATGTCAACGGAACGACACAATAAGTTGCCCACTAGAATAGCCCCTATAATCACTCCCGTAGCACCAGCAAAGGATATGATAAGAACGACTAAAATCCCTAATGTTACTAACGATGCCGGTATCTACGAATGGATAAAAAGCGTAAAAAGAGCTCGTTTACGCTGTGGCAATCAAGACCTACTTCTTGACTTTGTAATTGCTGCAAAAATTAGAGACAACGCCGAACAAGCTATACGACACATCTCAATAGGAAGTTACGGAGAATTATACTCAGCTTTAAAAACTAACCTCGGAATACAAAGCTCAATTGAATTGTGCAGAGCTAAATTGGACGCAATTAGACAGGGAGGGATCACAACTCAAACTTCTAGCCTTCTTTTCAGACACGCCTATAAGGACCTTGTATACGGGGTGAAAGCAGAATACCCTTCCAGAACGAAAAGGAAAATGGCCCTAGAGATAGAATAGAACAGCGCTATCAAAAGATTCATAATGAATTTAAGAGACGATATTTCGTCACATATTAGACCAATGAAACCTACCACACTAACAAAAGCCCTGCAAGAAGCACTGGAAGCAAAAACTTGCGAACGAGAAAAAGATAAAGATAGAATACTTAGAGGAAGCGAAGTGCCTAGAAAACCTACTAAATTCCAACCCCGCCCGATGACAACTAGACCTTCAGCAAATACCACACCCCAACAGGCGAGAGTACCAAACTCGAGTTTCCCACTAGGCGAAAGATTAAAGATGTCCTGCGACAAGTGTGGAAAACCTGGTCATTTTGCTTCCCAATGTTTCTCTAAACCTCAAAATTTTCAAATGGGACAGACCTTAGAAAAAGTGACTCATTGGATATATGATTGAGCTATACAACTTAAAATTGGAATCATTCATCTTTCTCCCCCTAAATTATAAATTAATTTGAAAACATTGCTATAAATATCCTGCTCGATCTTCATAAGAACTTCTTATATCACGTGATTACTGTTTATATTACATTATAACGACACCTGAAAAAATAAAAATACTTCAATGGGTTTTTCAAGAGATAATTAGTAGAACTAAGTAGGGTTCAGATAATTTCGAAGTCGCAAACTTGCTCATAAACCTTATCATTCTAGCAATTAGAATGAAAAATATAAGCCATAAGAATCAGAATTTCGGTCGAAGATAAAAGTTCTATTCCAGTAAATGATATTTGTTATGTCACAACATTTTTCCATGATGAATAACCTTTAGTATTTCAAACATAATATCAATAATAAGATCTAGCCCAAAACGAAAAATTCTTGAAAAGTGACATAGCTCACTTCCGTTGCTGGGGCACAATTTCTCCAAAAACGAATATTTGGAAACAAAGCTTGGTTCACTTCACTCTATGACACCAAACTAAGAAATAATTATGAAGTTTGGCTTAAAAAAATAACAAATTTATTATAAAACAAACTCTTCTTGTTCTAATAGCCCCATCCGAGAGGCTATCCTGGGATAGATCTTATGCCTACATGATTCCAACATAATATTTATCGTCTTTGAAACTTAGGAAAATCTTTCAGAAAGTTGTCCACAACAATAATAAATGGTTCGAATGATTTGCAGTTATTTTCAGTGGAGCAGTATAAAAAAATTACTTTGCTTCAAACTAGCTTTGCATGGGGCAATCTAATCTTATGAACTGATTTATGAAACATAAATATAAAGATCTCAGATGGAGAAACTTGGCGCCTTAAACATATGAGATCACTACCAAGATAACATCATCATTTACAATTATGTATATCATTAATTTCGGATCAAAATAAACACGGAAAGCGGCATAATTGCCCCATTGACCCCAAATGAAGTCAAGGAAACACCAGTAGGCTCTAAGCGTCAAATAGTAATGCATTTTAAAAGTACAGCTTGTAAACCAGCATTCTCCAAACCATTGACTCAATTATGGAAAAATATAAAACTAAAATATAACATTGTATTTAATCCGGAATCGGCTTAGTGTGTTACAAGAAACTTGTAATTACAAATTATAATAAAGCCAATGTATTATGATTCTTGTTGCTTCAAATTTTGTTCTTCCCTAACATGTTTGCACAGACTTTTCAAATGGAAGATCAAATCAGTTAGAAGTGTAACTTTGAGATTAAATTTTTTTTTCAAAACTTTTTTGGATTTAACATTATTTGCTAGATCCAAAAAACTGTCATTAGACTAAAGATTTTCCGACATAAAAAAATTATGTTATTTCGAACTTTGTAATTTTAAATGTATATCATATTGATTTCCTCAATTGTTATTTGAGAGGACATTTTTGGAATAGTGAAAATTCAAGTGTCTATCCAAAATCAGAATGAAATATAATATACTAAACATTTCATAAAGTTGATAAAAAGAAAGTTGGGAAAATTCAAAGACATCTCATTTTTAGAAGAGAAAAATTCAGAAACTGAAGCAATCATCGATATACAGGTGGTGTCATTCTCGTGATCAGCAATGTAACGTGAAGTAGTTTTTCCCTCCAAATTATAAAGTAATTTTAAAGAATTTTCATAAATATGCTTCTTGATATTCTTGAGAATTCCAATCTTTACGTAAATACAGTTCATTACATTATAATATCACTTGAGAAAATAAAAATATTTCATCAGGTTTGTCAAGGAGATAATAAGCGGGAATGAATTGCATTCAAATTATTGCAAAGTCGTAAACGTAGCTCATAATTACAATCATAATTTCAACTTGGAAAGTGAAGAATTATTTATTGAATAACTTTTATTTTGGACACAAATTTTTTTATTTATTGCCTTTAATGAATATTTTTAAAAGGACGGCCTATTATTGCATGAAAGCTTGTTTCCACAAGAAAAAAATTTTCTACAGTAGATATTCATGCATCCATTTTTTAAAAATGAATGAATGAATATCAAATATTATTGGTGGTATATTTTGTCTTTTTCTCTCCCTGATGCTAATTGTCGCTAATATTTGGCATTCTGAAATTGACTTCTCAAAATTTGATACGGCAAAGTTGAAGAGAATTTCCGTCTTAAGGCCATGTGATGAGTGCGTCTCGTGATCAGATTCCTACCTTACCGGCACTTTTTTATTTGTCAACTCATTTTCACACGAATAGCCACATCGAGTTGAAAATTTGGGACAAGTAATTCCATGATCATTACAATTTAGGTCCAGAGCCGCCTTTTCTTAATGCTTCTTATTTATTATCCCAAATTTTCAACTCGAAGTGGCTATATGTGTGAAAATGAGTTGACAAATGAAAAAAGTCTCGGTAACGTATGATTCCGGTCACGTGACCCACTCGTTACATGGCCTTAAAAAAACAAGCTACTATGCAATTTTATCATTTTAGAGACAAGATTATGAAAGATGAGCGATAAGAATGGAAAGTTCCGTCAAAGATAAAAAACAGATTTCAGGTAATGAAATTCGTGTATGTTTGAAAATTTTTTGATAACAAAAAGCTTTTTATCTTCTCAAAAATAGTGACAATATAGATATCTACATTAAAACTGAAAATTTGTGAAAAGTTACATAGCTCACTTTCGTTGTCGGGGCACAATTGAAAATATTCTTTGAAAACAAACATTTTTCAACAATGCTCAGCTTACATTGCTCCACGATACCTAGTAAGAATTATCCATGTGCTTTAGTAGCAAGAAAAAATTATTTGAAAAATGTATTAACAAACAAACTCTTCTTCCTATCATAGCCTCATCCGAAATCTTATGGGGTTGATTTGATGTCTACATGTCTCCAACATAACTTTGTTTGTTTTTGCAATTTAGTTATGAATCAGTAGCGGTTATTTTGAGGGAAATGGTATTGAAAAAAATCGGCTTTTCCCAAACTAGCCTTGGTTAAGGTAATCAAATTTCATAGACTGAGTTATGAAATATAAATATGAAGATTTCAGAACCAGAAACTCGACGCATCTGACATTTGAGATAAGGATTTGGATACCATCATTACGTACAAATACGCATGTAATTAATTCGATTACTTCAAAATATTTCATTTTGTATATAATAAAACACCAGAATAAAAGTTATCAGATAGAATATTAATCAAATTCTGCATCAACGCTTCCATCAGTTTTCACCCAATTGGAAAAAATGAGGATGGTCCATACTCTCGTCTACATCATGACAGTCATCCAGAATTATATTGGTGAATATAGCTATACTGAATCTATAATATTTAAAAAAAATGTCAAGCTTTTAGCAAATAATTCTTTAACAAAATTTCGAAAAACGACTTTTTGAGGGTCCCCTCCGAATAATGTTTCCTGAATATTGCTGGTCCAGCAATAGACCAGCTGGTCAGTCTTGCCTCGCAATATTGTGCCCCAAAAAGTTCTTGAAATTCCAATGTAAACAAATTTAATCATCTTTCTTCTTGCAGAGCTAAGCTCACAGTTTGAATGCCTACCTAATGGCGTTCCTATTCCTAGCGTTCCTCGTCGGCAACCTTCTTACAATTCTTCTGAGAGACAACACTCTCCTGCCAGGTCTCTTTCTCCTGCCAACCCTTCTCTTCTTGCCAGGTCCAGGTCTCCCCCAGCCCATGCCAGGTTGATGGTTATACCTACCAGGATTGCTTCTGCTCAAGGAATTTCATACAGTCTTGACCAACTTCAATATATTCGGATCACTTCCTATCAGAATCCGCATCGGATTTTTGAACTTCGAAGGTACACTTTTCCTACGGATAAGTCAATTCTAATACTCGCAGGACGGAAAGTCTATCGGCCCGTACCAACCCAAGAACAAATTATATTATCAACATCGGATGGTGACGTCTTTGCAATATTGGAGACTAGTAACGTTCTTGCTGGAATATATAAATATAATTCTCGTCAGCGCAATAAATCACGGGCAAAAATAAACATGATAAGTGGCATGATTACCTTCTTGACCCCAGATGAAGTTAAGGAAATTCCAGTAGGCTCCAAACATGTAATCCTATTGAGCTTTAGAGTAGAGCGTGTAAACCCCGATGTCCAAACCATTAATTTGATTACGAAAAAATGTGAAACTAAAATTTAACATTGTATGTAACCTGAAGTCAGCTCAAGATGTTACAAGTAACTGTTAATTAAGAATAATCATAAAGAAAATATATAATGATTCTCAAGGCTTCAATCTTTGTTCTTTCATGAATTTTTGGCGAAGACCTTTTCAAATAAAATATCAAATCATTGAGAACTGTAATTTCGTGATTTTGAATCCTTTTATTTGAATTTTTTTTATTAAGAGATTATTGAGTCTAGCAGTGTGTTGTCGCCATGCTGTCGATCTGGCGAATGAATACTACACTGAGAAACCCTTGTTTGTATTTCTTGTTAAAAATCACACTAGATTTCACTATCTGAACTTTGCAATGAGAGGCAAAAAGCAAATTTTAATAATATTTACTAACCTCAATAGTAACTCGTAGCTACTTAAATGATGCGCAGGGACCGTGCGCACCGAATTACTAACTGGTTAGCAAAATCTGCTACAGTGGGAATAGTAAAAAAAATAAATACGTGTTGCTAACTTTCACACAAGCCTACCTACACACATGTTCTACATTTAACGCATAATTCACATTTATTTAAATTAAGAATTGACAACATTAGAAATTACATATATGTATATATTCTTAAAAGATAGTATTTTATATTATAAAGCTGAAACAGAAAAATCGGGTTAGAAGAAAACGAAGGCTGGCGGGAATCGAACACGCGTCTCCGGGACAGCAGTCGGGCGATGATCCATCTACCTATAAGACATTGTGGGACTCAGAATGAAAACTTCCATATGACCTAAATGATAGAAAGTTTATTGGTTCTAATTCATTTAATCCTTAATTGATTAATATTCATGATATTTTTATAATTTTAAGCAACAAAATTTTCAATGTAATTAAAATAAGTAAATATTTCTTTTTAATTATGTTTTTTTGCGGATTTTGCATTGAAACATAAATTAGATGTCATTTTCGCAACCTAAAAATATGATCGGCGATCGACAAACGTCAGATGCACTCGGCCGCGCTCGGTCCAAGGCTCGATACTTTCTGCTAAATCAGTTAGTAATATTTAGGACCAAATTTAATAATTGGTATTAACCTTTGTTACAAAAAGTAGGAAATGTCCATAATTCACATCGTGTTCCTACAGACAATAGTAATTTCTTCTACATATTTAGTATATTATGTTATTTAAAATACTTATTACTTTTATTTTTTTTGTACAATTTATTAATTTCTCTACTAATTTTTCCTACATCGGATTTTACTACAGAGAATAGTAAGTATTGCTATTACCAAATAGGAAATCTTCTTATAAAAATAGTATAACTTATTATTTATATATTGAAATGTCGAAATTTAAGCATTTTGCCCCCATTTGCTATCCGTTTTAGTAATTTTTCTAACCTAAAGTTTCTCAGTGTAATAAACTTAAAATACCAATACTCGTTCCTAGATGATGTTTAGCCAAAATGGAAGAGAATATACTTTTCAGATTATACATAAATATCTTTAAAATTTCATTTTTGAGAGAAAAACAATTTTGTTATGAGAGCAATAACTTAATAGTAGTGCAATCCAGTGTAAGCTTGTATTTCAATTTATGTCTGAAGAATTATTATATTAACTTCAAAAGGCAACTTTTTTCTGTATGGCTAAAAGTTTCAAATAATTCTAAAAATATTCTCTCTTATTTAAGATGACGTATTTGACGAAAGCGAGTACGTCTTGAATAAACATCACTACCTGATTACAAGAAGATGAGAATAATATATTGCGAAAACGAAGATGAAGTCATTATTTAACGCCTAGTTCTATCTTTCCGTAACTTAAAATTAGTTTATTTTATTAACAACCATCCTTGGACTTTGTTCTTTTTAAAGAGTAAATATTTGTAAATTTCATCATTGCAATGATTTGAAACTTGGATCATTTCGTTCTCTGGATAGTGAATATTTTCATTAATTGATATTATGAGCGAAATATTTATTAATATGATGTTAAATTTTTTTCTACCTGGTCTAAAATCAATATTTTTTTATATTGATTATTCATTTTTATAAGTTGTGAGAATCAAAATGTTTAATGTTATTTGCAAAAAATGGATTTATTTTTATGTGGATATGAACAGATTCCTGGGCGATATGGAAAAAAATTCAAACAAAAAATTTTGCAATGCATTTTGGTACCATCCTAATGCTAATTTATCTAACCTAATAAGCTAATCCATCCATTGAAGAGCATTTGATAACATTTTATAATCTGTCAAGACCGATTCATGAATTGTCAAAAAATACCTTATTCATATGACGAAAACTTTTTCATATTGGAAATTAGGGTAGACCAAAATTTTTTTTATTTCAATTTTTATGCATTTCGCCAGGAAATTCATTCGAAGACCCAAAAAAGTAAATCCGTTTTTTTTCTCAGAAAAAAATGACATTCAGATGTGGTTTAAGCCCCATGACGCTTAACATGTGTTTCCTAAAAGAAAAATATACGTTTTTGTACATTTTATTTAGAATCGTCAATATTATCTAAATCTAGTTGCAACTTAATATTCTTCTCCACAGTTAGCCACAGAATACAAGCAGTTGATTTCTTTTGAAATATCATTCTCATAAGTCTGTTTTGTAGGGTCCCAAAGAAACCCTGTAAATGAGAAAATGGTTTTTGGGAGTTCTTGGCGCTAATTATTATTTTTACGGTTTATCAAATCTAAATTGGTTCTCATACACAAAATAGTACTTCAAGCTAATTATAAGATGTCTGCGTGCATTGTTTAAACAATTAATTATTGTTTTAGCAATTTTCTCTCAGAATAGGGTTAGAGAGTTCTGGTTTGTTAAACAATGTTCCACTTTCTGTCCAATTTTTAATCCGAGCAGAAAGTAAACAAATGTTTGATAATTTCAGGAAATTCGCAACTTTCTGTAATTATTCAAATTGAATATTTTAAATAATAATGATGAATTATTTTTCTTGACATTAATTCATGACCTCACTCTAAATGAAACTTAAAAAAAAGTGGAACACTTTCAATCGAACCCCGACTCTCTAACTCTATTCTAAGAGAACATTGTTTTAAAAATATTTAGTTGTTTGGAAAATATGATTTAAACTCGATGGGGCTTGAGCCACCTCTAAATATCAGTTTTGCAGAAGAAAAAAATGTATTTTTTTTTTTTGGATTCAAACTAATTTCCGGGCCGTAAGTTTGACTGGAAAATAGAATTAACCATTTTTTGAGAAAGCATGTTCGATGGATAAAACCAGAACCGTTGGTCAAAAATGGCTGTTCAAAAAATTTTTTCTTTCTTCTCAAGAGCAATCCGCACGGACAATTTAACCAACCGTGATTAAATTTTAACACTTGATTAACTTTATTTAATTAGTACATTGCTTTCCATCATCTTTCAAACCAAAATTAAAGTAGCCTAATCGCTGTTTAACTTAACCGGCCATTTTTGGCAGTTAGCGACTTAGCCAGCGATAAACGCAGGCGCGGATCCAGAGGGGGGCCACGGCGGCTTGCCTCCCCCCCCCCCCCCCCCCAGACCAAAATCGAATTTATCGAATAAGATAATTGAAGTTTACTATATATATATAATATATATATATATATATATATATATATATATATATATATATTGCGTCGTATCCACATGCGGTATGAGAGCCTCACTGCCGATGTAGATTCCCAACCATGTAATTCTCGCAGCCAATCATGGTCTCGAATTCTCTCATGGATGCAAGAGACATAATTTTATTGTGGATAACCATTTAAGGTGAACAGGGAGCGAACTCAGCTGATTGCGAGATTTTCGAGGTTACGTTTTGCGATTTAGACTTTTACGATTATTTCGGTTAAAATAGCTGAGTTTTTAAAACTTAAAATATTGTTAATGAAATTGAAGGATCACAAAAACATCAAGAATGGTAAATATTTTATTTCTGCATTCTGGCTATTTCAATGCGACTTTAGTTTTTTGAAGATACATTTTTTCAAGTTTCGTCATTCTTGGCTTCATTATAAAAAGAAAATGTTTGGCTTTATTTTACCAAAAGTTCAAGCTGCGGCACCAAGAAATGAAGAAATGTGAAAATCAACTAGAAAAATAAGTTTAATTAAAAAAAAAACTCATATCGTAAAAGTAAAAACCTGTCTGTAAATATAAATCAATTAATGATTTTTAACATTGAACTGTAGCTCGTGTATTCGGAACTGAACAATAATTGATTGATTTTATAGGACGATTTTGAATCTGTTAAAATTAAACAATTTACAGATTTTGACGTTAAAAATTAAACTGTTTCAATTTGAAAGCCTCAGTAGTTAATCAAATGTGAACATCCGAATGTAGCTTTATGAACTATCGTTATCACAGTCTCAAATATATAATTTTTAACCAATTCAATTTAAATATTTTTAATTGAGAAAAGGAACAATTTTTTAATAGTCAGCAATGTTTGACTATTTATTTAAAAAGGATAATTATAAATTAAATATTCAAAACTAAACAATTCGAAACTGAATTGTTTGAAACAGGAAGCCTTGAATCGTTGAAAATTCAGAGAGCCAAACCTAAACTTAGAACGTCACAATGTTAATTTTAATTGTTATGTTTAAAATTCTTTTGATCGCAATTGGAAATTTTGATGTTTAAATAACAAACAAAAATGTATTCATTCAAAAAAAATGCGAGCAAGTTAAGGAGATTTCTCTTGGAACTTCTTTTACGGATTTTGGAAGGTAAAAAGATAGTACAAAAATTGTCTTAAGATTCCAGGGAAAATTTTAAATGATTCATTTCGAAAAATTAATTTTAACAGAATATTTGAGAATATTTCGAAACAAAAGCAAATTGTGATGAATAAATAACAATTGAAAAGTTATAAATTTGGAAAAAATTGGAATAAGTTTAAGAGATATTTACAAGTTTTGAAGAAATTCAAAAATAATTTGCAACTTGAAAAGATGTTATTAAGATTCCTTGAAAAATTGAAAATAACGTTTTGCTTTGAAAAATTAATGTGAAGAAAATATTTTAAAATATTTTAGAACATTTCCGAAAATGTAAAAATAATAATGTGAAAGATTTTAAGGCAATTTTGTTAATTTCTCAGGATTTATTAAAAGCTTTAGGAAAACTTCGAATTATTTCAAAAGAAATTTGGAAGTTTTAAACAACCTTCAAAAATAATTCAAAATTTGCGAAGATTCCAAAAAATTTTAAATCAAATGTAGATTTTTAAAGATTTTGAAATAAGATTTAGTAGTTTTTTAATTATTTTAAAAGGTTACAAGATAATACATTTTTTTAAGGGTCCTGGGAAAATTTTAAGTGATTTTTTAGTTGAGTCATTTTTTAATTTAGGGCATTGAAAGTGATAGCGTGCATTCATAAATAATACGAATTTTGATTCGCTAAAACGATTACTTCAGACAAATAATTTTGTAAGAACAAGAAAAAATCTGCCTCAGCCCGGATTTGAACCAGGAACGCCACAATCCATGAGTTAACCAATTTTATTATTTTTTTTATTTTTGAAATCATGATCAAATTTTACTGTAAATACATAATTTCTTTCTATTTGTTAGATAAGTTCTGGTAGTAAGAAACGTTTACGGAACCAAACCCTTGAAGAACTATTCCGAAAAAGAAAGCATGGTGTGGTGGAAGAAGTTTCTGAAGCTAATGATTCAGTGAATATGGTGGTGGTATCTTCCGACAATGAAGATAATATAGGTTTAGAATCGTCTGCAATTGTTAATTCTGATTTGGTGGGGGAAGTTTATCAAGCAGACAGTTCAGAAAATATGGTAGTAGCACCTTCCCATAATTCAGGGAATGCAGTTGTGGAATCATCCGAATTTTCTAATTCTCTGGTTGAAAAAATGCATGGTCCAGTGGTGGGTTCGTCTAATGTTGAATTTTCAGAAGTTCGAAGACCAGAATGTCCGCAGTATAACAAGAAATTGTCGGATACCATAGTTGATATTGACAAAGACATCGGAAACTACATCGGTAAAAAAATTGATGACCCTCGAAAATCACTTGAGGAATACTTCTTCTCGGGCAACAAATATTAGTAAGACTGTTCAGAAAGATCTTATTTGAGTTTATGAGTTTTTATTAGTTGTTGTGGTCAAGAAATTACAGAACTAGTTGTGAACAGAGTTGAATAATCTAATCTTTACACAATTTTATTTGACGAGACCACTGACTTGAGCCACAAATCTCAAATAAGCCTTATTCTGAGATATACTTACAACTCGCAGGTAATAAGAGAAAATTTCATGGGCTTCATCGATGCATTCCAAGACGATGTGAGCGCCACTACTGATGAGATTGAAGAGATCATCTCTGATGAAGAAAATTATCAGTTAACCAGAGTGTCATTAGCTGAGGATGGGAAAGAATATTCGCTAACAGGAAAGGCCCTTGGACAAATAGTTTTACGGAAGTTGAAAAAACTGTCTCTACCCTTGGATCGCTGTGTTGGAATTGGAACAGATGGTTGCCCGGTGATGCTCTCTGAACGAAAGGGTGCTGTGACTGAGGTGCAAAAAGAATGTGTCAATGCACTGGAATGTTCTTGTAAGAATCACATTTTAAACTTATCATTGTCCAAGTCTTCTCAAGTGGCACCCGTGCGGAATAGCGTAGGTGTGATGAAAGAAGTAATTTCTTTCTTCACTGCATCCCCTAAGCGCAACAAAGTACTTTTACGCCATCTCAAGCATCAATTAACGACATTATGTGAGACTAGATAGCTGGATCGGCATGATGGAACTATCCAGTTTTTTACGGACCTTCCGCAAATTCTGGCCTCATTAGAAGAAATTTCCACATGGCAAGGCAGTTCCACAGCTAGTAAAGCTAAATCTTTAGCAACATCCCTTTGCGATAGCGAAACTCTGGTAGCGATGAATTGCCTGAGCGATGTTCTTGCTTTGTCTCTGCCTCTAAGCAAGCAATTGCAGAAAGTCAATCTGGATTTGAAGAACGCTGCTCATCTCGTGGCCGACACTATATCCATTCTTGAAGAGCTTCGTCTGAATACGAATGACTATTTCCAATACGGCGTATGGATACGTGTGAACGCACTTGCTACTAATTTAGGTATTGAAATAAAAAAACCTCGCATCTGCTGCCGACGGATCCAACGTGCAAACTACCAAATGGAAACTACAGAAGATTACTACCGGCTGTCCATTTTCATTCCTCTACTGGATAATGTGCTCGTGGATCTAAATTCAAGGTTTGATTCCAGTACTTTTGATGCTTTTCACCTACCACTTATCTTGCCAACCTGTGCTTTGGAGTCTGATGCGAAAAAGGAGCATGACACTGATTATTATTATTATTATTATTATTATAGATTAGCAGTTCGAACTCGAAAGTTCATTGCCTCATCTACCCGAGACCGCCACACATCTCTATCCTGTGCATCCTCCATCCAGTTTAAGTAATCGTGTCCTAGTTCTTTTAGATCATCCCTTACATTTTTCTCCCATCTGTTTCTCGGTCTGCCTAAGGGTCTTTTACCAATCGGTCTCCCTCTTAAAACTTGCGCCACTGTTCTTTCATTTCCCATTCTTGCTACATGCCCCGCCCATCTTAGTTTACGTGCTTTCATTACTCTATTAATATTTGCTGACCCGTAGAGAGCATCCAGCTCATCATTATGCAGTTTTCTCCATTCGCCGGTCTCTTCGTTCCTTTTTGGACCATCGATTTTTCTACGTACTTTATTCTTAAAAACTCTAAACCTATTCTCCAAAAACCTGCTCGATTGTTTCGTAAAAGAGAACTTTAGTGTCTTCGTCTCTGTCCTCGGTGGGGCAGTGCACATTGATTAATGCCTGTTTGTTGAAAATACCCTTCACTACAATGTATGATAACCGATCGTTAATGAATTGCATGTCGTTAACCGCTTGCGAAATTCGTTTATTAATAAGAAAACCGGTCCCCAGTGTGCCCCCCTTAGCTCCCCCATAGTGAAAAGTATAGTTATCCTTAGAAATTAACGCGAAATCGCCCGGCCAGCAGGTTTCTTGAAGTGCTATTAAGTCGGTTTTGTAATCATTCGCTATCTTAATGAGTTCGCTAAATCCACCAGTACTTAGGCTACGCGCGTTTAGAGTTCCCACCCTTAGATCTTTAACTGTAGTTTCGTGTTTTTGCAAGTTAGCCATGGTAGTTTCAAGATAATCCGCACGTTAGGATCCTATTCCGATCGTAGGTGAGTCCACTGTCCCAGGAGTGATAACCCCCATACCTCCCTAGGTCTAAGTATGGGAGCTTTCCGACTCTGACAAGGACCATGTCAACTTGTCGTCAGACACATTACAGTTTCATCCTCGTATCCTAACGTCCCCCTGCAAGGCAGCGCGCCTATACTGGCATCAGTACCCCTTTGGCCCTATACAGGCGAATCATTCCACACATACCTTGCGGGCAGTGTCATCGCTGCGGTGTCCAATGGGCAGCAGGATTTTTCCCTTACAAGATTTTTAGTTTTGTTTCGGATAGTGTTTCTAGGTGGATACACGCTGCACCTCGGCCTGCCAGGACCCACCCATTGCGTATGAACGTGAATGGGTGGGTCCACCCAAGCCATGGTCATCGTGTTTTCTACCAGTGCTAGGCAGTCCTAGGCCAACATCTTAGGCTGGGCTCACCACACCCACGACTGGTTCCTATCGGCTCTCCGCGGCTGCTTATTTTTGTATTCGCAGCTAACCTGAGGGGCTGTTCAGCCTAACGGGCCGTTCCTCTATCCGCAACCCGAGGACGCGCTGCGTAGTGGTGACAGGAACCCATTCAGCAGGGATGACACTGATAGCATCAAGAAATTGATAAACCTATTTCATCCCTTACTTAATGTAAACGAATCAACTGGAATGATTCTGCTGCAAAATGAGTATTTTCTATGGAAAAAGAAGTGGACCCGTCACCAATCACCCGTTCCTAGCACGGCTATTGAAGCTTTATCGACCTGAGACAAAGACGTGTACCCATTGACAAGTCAACTTCTTCAGATATTATCTACATTGCCGATAAGTGACGCTACTGCAGAAAGAACATTCTCTACGCTACGCAGACTGGAGACTTGGCTTCGATCAGTTATGAGCCAAGATCGTCTGACAGGTCTCGCACTTTTAAATGTGCACGGAGATAATCCAGTAGTATTAGAAAGTATCATCACGCGCTTCGCAAAGAGTAGAAATAGACGCCTAAATTTTATTGTTTGAAAATAATCTTCTTTTAGTTTATGCTTGACTTCGAAAATTTTATGAATATTTTATACTTGTTGATTAATGATTATACCATGACATACAACTCGCAGCTTGTAAATATAAAAATAAAATTCCTATCTAAACATTTGTTAATTATATTTATAACATTCATGATAAATATATTCATATAATTTATAATAAAAATTCAAAGCGAAGAAATAACTTTGAAATTATAATTAACCTCCCCCTCGAGAGTGAGAGTTATTTTGCAGACGCTTCGGTAAAGTAAACAACACGAAATTTCTGACGTCAGTGGCCTATTTGGTTTGGCGCACCAGAGATGGCGAACGAACACAAGTTTTGTGACTCAGCCAATCAGATATGTTGTTACAACAGGAATAGAAATGTATTTTGATGCTCTGATTTACAAAAATCGTGGTGAAAGTACCCGAAAATGTAATCGTACAAAAAGTAAGTTTTTCCAGCCCCATGCTATTTTTAACTGTCTAAAAAATTTTCAAATAAATAATGTGACTTCATGATAACATTTATTTATAAATGCTCCTAATCATTATTGATGAAAGAGAACATTCCAATCACAAATGATAGGTAGAAGCTTTGAAACGATTGAGAAATAATAAGAGCTTGTAAGATATTTTAGGAATTATGTAACGTTTTAAAAAAATGAAAAAAAATTCTTTACGTTCATTGGAACAATTGAAAAAAGTTTTTATTCTGAAAAATTACTTTTCACAGAATATTCAAAAATGCTTGAAGAATAATTCGTATAATTTGAAATTATTAGAAGGTTTAAAATGTCGGAAGGATTAAAAAAGAATTTTCTTGAGATATATGGGGACATTTTTCATGATTTTTAGTTTGAAAAATGAACCAATCATAATTTAAACTTAAAAAGTAAAGAATTATTAATTGATCAACTCCTATTTTAGACTACAATTTTTTGTTCATCGCCTTTTACGAACATTTTTAGAAGGACGGCCTATTATTGTATGAAAGATTGTTTGCGCAAGTAAAAGATTCCCTGCAACTTTAATTCAGCCAATTTAAAAAAATGAATTAATTAATATCAAATATTATTTGTCCAATATTTTTTCTTCTTTTCCCTGATACTATTTGTTGCTAATGTTAGGCATTCTAAAATTAATGTTCCAAAATTAGATGAAGCCAATTGAAGAGAATTATTGTCCTAAGAAAGCAAGCTACTATGAGATCTTATCATTTTAGTGACAGGATTATGACAGAGAAGCGATAAGCATTAAAAGTTCGGTCAAAGATGGAAAATCAATTTCAGGAAATAATAATTCCGTATGTTGAAAATTTTTTTAATGACAAAGAACCTTTCCTCTTCTCAAAAATCGTAATAATAACAAGCACTACATTAAAACAGAAAATTTGTGAAAAGTGATATAGCCCACTTCCGTTGTCAGGGCACATTCAAAATATTCTTTAAAAAGTAATATTTTTCAACAATGCTTAGTTTACATTGCTCCACCATACCTAGTAAAGAATATTCATGTGGTCTAGTAACAAGAAAAAATTATTCCCGAAATGTGTCAACAAACAAACTCTTTTTCCTATGATAGCCTCATCCAAAATGCTCTTGTTGGATAGATTTGGTGTCTACATGTCTGCAACATAACTTTATTTGTCTTTGAAACTTCGCAGACACCTTTAAAAGAATGTTCACAACATTTTCAAATCGTTCAAATAATTTTTGTTTATTTTTAACTGAGAGGTATTGAAAAAAATCGCTTTTTTTCAAACTAGCTTCGGTTAAGGTAATCATAAAAACTTAGAAAAATCTTTCAGAAAGATGTCCATAACATTAATAAAGAGTTTAAATGATTTTTGGTTATTTTCAGTGGACCAGTATAAAAAAGATTATCTGCTTCAAACTAGCCTGGGTTAGGGTAATCTAATTTCATGAACTGATTTATGGAATATAAATATAAAATTTCAGAAGAAGAAACTTGACGCCTCTAATATATGAGATAATGATTAGGATACCATAATCATGTACAATTATGCTTATAATTAATTTAATCACTCTGGAATTAATTTTAATGAAGTCTTATCAATAATTTTTCATCATAAATATAATAAAACACCAGAATAATAGTCATAAGATAGACTGTCAATCAGATTCTGAATCTACGCTTCAATCAGTTTCTACCCGAATTGGAAAAAATAAGGAACGCCCATTCCCTCGTCTACATCGTGTCAGTAATCCAAAATTATATTGGTGAATATAATACTATACTTAGATAGATAAACCTTTATTTTTCAGCCTGCTGGCCTTAATAAATTGACTTGCTTACACTTCCATTTTTACAGAATTTTCTTAAAACTAACCCTCAAAAACTAACATCCATCCATTCCTTATCTCAACGCCGCACGCTCTTATCTCCTTGCCTTCCTCGCTTCGCCTAGCCTCGCTCGCATGTCCCTACTTTTTCGCATTGCCTCGCTTGCCAAACTCTGTTTTCGCTCTAATACCTACTACTTATCTACTATTTACAATATTTACATCTCCCTTATATCTACTTCCTCTCCAATTACAATTTTTCCGTTTCCATTCCTCTTTCTCATTCCTTCTCTTGATCTCCATCTTACCCAAGACTCCCTTCACCCATGCTACTGCCCTTTTTTCCCCCTTTTCATACAACAATACCCCCATGCTTACCTCACTTCTTTCCACATCCAGGCACTCCTCCAACCAGTGCTCCACTCTTGCATGCCCCTTTCCACACAGCACACACATCCTTTTCTCTCGAGTAAGCCAGAACCTATTGAAACCCTCCATGCACCCACACCTCAACCTCACTATAAGCTCCTGACTTCCTTTTTCTCCTTTCTCACATAAATATTACGCTCTTGCCCTTTGCATAATCCACACATAGTTCCCGTTATACCTTGAATCTCTTATTCCCTCTTTCCCTTCTGTCTTCTCTCTCTCTCTCTCTCTCTCTCTCTCTCTATGCCGTTTTGTTTAACCCAGTCATAAACCTTCCTTCATTCGTCGTGCATCCTTCTCACTTTATCCATCTGCAGTCCATTAATTCTAAAATACCTTTTCCTCTCCGCCTCCATCTTCCCACCCCTCTCCTGTTCTCCTTCTCCCACCAACACTTCCTAACCAGCCTACTTCCCCCCTCTACCAAAAATTTCTCCTCATATTTATACGCTCTGCTCCCTGCTAGAATCCCTACACTCGTTCTCCCCGTCTCCCTCCTGACAATATACTTGGGCGTGTTCCTTCAAAACCCACTGTCCACTTTACATACCTCTGCTGCGTTCTATTTACCTCTTCACTTTCCTCCCACCCCCATACCTCTACTCCATAGAATAGCACACTTATCACTAGCGAATCAAACAATTTCATCCTCCGTTCAAAATCATTTGCAAATAGCTTCTTTCCCAACCCCCACACCTGCCTCATCAACGCATTTGCCCTCCTCACTCTCTCTTGTATGTGACAATCCACTCCCCCATTCCTCTGAAACACAAAGCCCAAGTACACAAACTCTTGCACCTCCTGCAACTCCTTTCCCTTCCACTTCCACCCTTCTCCCTTCCCCCTTCTTTTCTGAACACCATAACCTTGGACTTTTCCGCATTCAGCTCTAACCCCTTCTTATCCAGGTATCTTCTCAACCTCTTCATCATCTCCTTTAAGGCCTTTCAGCTTTCAGCAAATAAAAATTTATTTGACGTAATCCTCATCATATGCCAATTATTTTGTTTCCAAACTTTATTCAAATGTTCTAAATTCTGGAAAAGTTTGAATTAAAAATTACGCAAGTTTTTACTTTTACAATTAAAAATTCTGTAATCGTGCTGATTCACATTTGCGATTTCTCTTGATTTGGAAGATTAATAATCAAAAGCTCTCCACTTTCAAGAATTACACATTCAAGAATTGAAGAATCTTGAATTGAATATCTTTGAGAACAAATTTTATCAAAACGATGTTCGAAATTTAATTATTTCGAACTATACAAATTCCTAATGAAACAACTTGGCTAATATTCTATTGTGAATATCTCGGAAAATACTGCATGTATTTATAAAAGCGCATTACATTCTATCAAAAAATTCCGAAAAACGACTTTTCCAGGATCTTTCCCGAATAATGTTTCCTGATCATTGCTGGTCCAGCAATAGACCAACTGGTCAGTCTTGCCTCGCAATATTGTGCCCCAAAAAGTTCTTGGAATACCAATTTACAACAACTTAATCCTTTTTCTTCTTGCAGAGCATAGCTCACAGTTTGAATGTCTACCTAATGGCGATCCCATTCCTGGTGTTCCTCGTCGGCAACCTTCTTATGATTCTTCCGAAAGACAACATTCTTCTGCGAGGCCTTATTCTCCTGCTAGGTCAGTTTCTCCTGCCAAGCCTTCTCTTCGTGCCAGGACCAGGTCTACTCCAGCCGATGCCAGGCTGATGGTTCCACCTACCACGATTGCTCCTGCTCAAGGAATTTCATACAGTCTTGACCAACTACAATATATTCGGCTTACTTCCTATCTGAATCCGCATCGAATTTTTGAACTTCGAAAATACACTTTTCCTACGGATAAACCAATTCAAGTCCTCGCAGGACGAAAAGTCTATCGGCCCGTACCAAGCCAAGAACAAATTGTATTATCAACATCGAATGGTGACGTCTTTGCAATATTGGAGACTAGTAACGTTCTTGCTGGAATCTATAAATATAAATATCGTCCCTGCAGTAAATCACGGACAAAAATAAATATGTTCAGCGGAATGATCGCCCTTTTGACCCCAGACGAAGTCAAGGAAATTCCAGTAGGCCGCACATCTAAAATCCTATTCAGCTTTAGAGTACAGCGTGTGAACCCCGATTGTCCAAACCATTAGTTTGATTACAAAAAATGTGAAACTAAAATTTGATATTGCATGTAATCTAAAGTTGGCTTAAAATCTAACAAGAAACATTTAATTACAAATAATAATAAACAAAATATATTATGATTCTCGAGGCTTCAATCTTTGTTCTTCTGTGACATTTTTGCACAGATGTTTTACAATAAAAATTCAAATAATTGACAACTGTAATTTCGTGATTTTGAATCTTTTCATTTGAATTTTTTTCAACAAGAAATTATTAAGTCTAGCAGTGTGTTATCACCACGCTGTCGATCTGGCGATTGAATTCTAATAAACTTGGAATACCAATACTCGTTCCTAGATGATGTTTAGCCAAAATTGAAGAGAATATACTTTTCAAATCATACATAAATATTTTTGAATTTCATTTTTGAGATAAAAACTATTTTGTTATAAGAGCAATAACTTAAAATGAGTGCAATTTAGTGTAAGATTCTATTTTAAATAATGTTTGAAGAATTATTATTTTGTTGGTGAGTACATTCAATGTTTTTGAAAACGGAGAAAATGAAGTTTTAAAGAATGGTTCCTGATATATCCTAGACGGAAATTACGACGCGTACTGAGCACCTCAAAAATTGACAATATACGGTAAGGTGGCAAGAAATTTTTTCTCGAATTCTCATAAATAATGCCCGGAAATTTGTTCGAATCCACACAAAAATCAATCCGTAAGTCTGTTTTATAGGGTCCCAGAGGAACCCCCATAAGTTAAAAAATGGGTTTTGCAACTTTTGGCGCTGATTATGATTTTCAAGCGTTTTTTGAAATGAAAATTGTTTCTAATACCTGTAACACTACTTCATACTGACAATCAGATGTTTCAATAAATTTTTCTAACAATTTAGTTTTATTTATCAATAATATTCTCTTAATAATGCTAGAAAATTCCAGTTTTTTC
>CAKNXH010042752.1:0-33964 GCA_932178445.1 Andricus quercusramuli
TTTAAAAATAGGGAAAGAATTTTTAAAAGAAAATTTTCAAAAGATTTTAAAAGAAGTTTTAAAATTTTCATTATTTTTCTATGAACTCTTTTTATGTGTGCAGATTTATTCAATACGAGATTTTAAAACCGCGTAACTAAAGTGAAACTTTGGAATAGAAGTTTATTGATTTTAGTGGTTTCAAAGGAATTTCATTTTTAAACAGAAGTTTCGGTGGGACTGACGTTACAGCTTGACTCCACCATAAGACAAATCACTGCTTAATTCGGACATGATTTCGACTCGCAAAACAAATCTCGCGCATACAGGTGATAGTTGGGAGTACAATCTAAACATGAATAATACAAACAATAAAGTAGCCTCGGAATGGACTGAAACTCGGATTGACCAAAGGCATGCACACGGTAAGCGTAAAGTTCTTGTTTCGGGCGATGAATGGAGACTGGGTGTTTGGAATGCTAGAGGAGTGAATGATCTCAAGATAAGAGAACTACGAGAAACTATGCACGTAAGGAAACTAGACATTCTTTGTGTACCTGAGACAAAGAAAAAGGGTTGCGATTTTAGAAAAATAGGAAATGGGGTGTTGAAAGGCGGTTGTGATATATGGTCAGGAGTAGATAGCGAATCACATCGTAGTCAAGGGGTCGGTTTAATTATGAGTGAAAAAGCAAGTCATCATCTCATAGAGCATAATTTTGTATCACCCAGATTGCTGTGGGCTAGAATGAAGGTAGGAATCAGAAGATTATTTATCGTAGCGTGCTACGCACCAGTTGATAGCGATTCGAGGGAAGTTAATGACGCCTTCTGGGACACGCTAAATGATACAATAAGTATTTGCGATCAAGGTGAAAGAATAATTCTGCTAGGAGATATGAACGGATGGGTCGGTGTCCAACGTCAGGATACAGATACAGAAAGGGTGCTAGGTAATTTTGGAGATCCAACAAGAAAAAATTATAACGGGGAAAAGCTAGTTAGTTTATGCTCAGAAAAGGGCCTATTTATTACGAATACTTGGTTTAGACATAAAATGATCCACATGTACACCTGGCGTAAAGGAAATAGCCACAGCATAATTGACTTTGTTATTGCGGATGAAAGATTAAGAGAACTAGTTAAAGATACAAGAGTCATGAGGGGTTCCGAATGCAATTCTGATCATTACCTTTTAGTCTGCAAAATAAACTTAGGGATGTCATTGTCAAATCTGCGACCGAAGTATGTGGTACAGCGGTTGTAGGAAGAAAGTCTGGCGATGCGTGGTGGAACGATGAAATTGCTGCAGCCCAAAAAGAAAAGAAAGAAGCGCGCAATAAAACGCTGAACATGACAGGTCTTAGCGATGAGGAGAGAACTAGACTTAAAAATGATTACAGACACAAAAATAGGAAAGTTAAACGACTAGTCAAAGAGAGTAAAGAGAAAATCAGAACAGAAGAAGAGAATAAAATAATAAACTACTTTGAAGGAATTATGAAACTATTATATAAACAGTTGAAGGTAAGTAAAAGTACAGAGTTTGCTAGCATGAGAAACAGCAAAGGCGAAATGCTATATGATATAGACGGAATAGTAGACGCTTTGAAAGAGTCTTTCAAAGAACTATTGGGAGGTGAAAATATCGGACAACAAAACTGCGACATAGAAGATAATGCATTAGAAAACCCAATTGAAAAAGTCTGTGTCACTGAGGTCAGAGATATAATTAAGAACTTGAAAAACGGTGAGGCTGCGGGTATAGACAATATTAGCGCTGAAATGCTTAAATACGGTGACGAGTACATACCTCACAGGTTGTGCGAATTAATAAATTTATGTATCGAGACGGGAGAAGTCCCAGACGATTGGAGAAAAGCGATTATCTTACCAATATACAAAAGAAAAGGAGATAAAAGCAACTGCAGTAATTACAGAGGTATCAGCCTACTAAGTACCGTAAGTAAAATATACTCAAAAATACTTATCCGTAGGGTAATGAAAATTACAGAAGAGAAAATATGGGAAGTCCAAAGTGGATTTATGCCAGGAAGATCATGTACGGATCAGATATTTAGCCTAAGACAGGTCGCAGAAAAAAGCTTGAGAGTAGGAAAGAAAGTCTTCTGTGCATTTATCGATCTAGAAAAAGCATTCGACACGGTAAATAGAAGTAAACTTTGGGAAGTCCTTAAAGAGTATGGAGTGAATGGAGGGCTCCTACAAGCAATAAAAACAATATATACAGGTAGTAAAGCGAGTGTAAGGGTAAATGGGAAAAAGAGTGAATGGTTCGATATTATGCAAGGCGTGAAACAAGGATGCGTTATGTCCTCGTGGCTTTTTATCATATTCATGGATAAGTGTCTTAGAACTGCCCTCTTCGACGAAAAAGGTGTAGATCTCGAAACCGTCAAGGTACGTGGGTTGGCTTTCGCGGATGACAAGATTGTTATGGCAGAATCAGTCGAAGACTTGCAAAGAATGTTGAATAAACTTAATACAAGCATGAAGAACATGGACCTCAAAATTAACGTGAATAAAACGAAAGTCATGGTGTTTGAGGGAAAAATTGAGAAAACAATATGCAACATAGTTCTAAATGATGAGAAATTAGAACAAGTTGACAAGTACGTATATCTAGGTAGTCTATTCACTAACGACGGAAAAATAGATGGGGAATTAGATAGGCGCATAAATAAGGGTAAGCAGGTTATCGGTAGAGCAAGGTCCATCCTCACAAATAAAAACATATCAAAAAAAGCTAAAATGGCCATACATAACTCTATTTTCGTACCGACTGTACTATACGGTAGCGAGACATGGACCTGTCAAGAAAAAGACAGGAGTAAAATCAACGCGATCGGCATGAAACCTCTGCGCATAATATGCGGGAAAACACTGATGGACAAAGTACGAAACGAGACAATCCTCGAAGAATGTGGTACAGGGGAGACACTAGTTGACATATGGGAAAGAAATCAGCTAAGGTGGTTCGGACATCTTGAAAGAATGAAAGATGAACGACTGACCAAGCAAGTGTATAAAGGTAAAGTAAATGGCAAAATGCCCAGAGGTAGACCGCCGAAAGAATGGTTAGAATCTGTGAAAGAGACACTAATACGAAGAGACATAAGAAGCCATAGAAATACAAGAGCCTGCATGAAAAAATGCATGGACGTGAATGAAGCTAGAGTAGTATGCCAGGACAGAAATATGTGGCGACAAATAGTTTATAAACTGAGTGACAATAGAGTGAATGATACCTGAAACAAAGACCTTGGATACTAATGGGCCCAGGTGGGGAACCATACATAATAATTTTGTGAGGCTCCTCACTTGGGGTGATCGCTAGAGAGATTGATCAGCAACCTGGGTCGGAGCAGTGTTGCGGAGTGAACGTGTAATTTATATAAATAACACGAGAACTCCAGATCAATCTAAAACATCTATACATAACACCTACATACCCAGCCACCCTATACCCATATACCGATCAACCTCATACATATATACCTATTCCACTACTTTCCAACCGAACAAGTCACGCCTACCCCGGAAGGGAAAAGGCTTAATGGTATAATAATAATAATAATAACACTAAATTATTAATATACAGGGTGTTTTTTTTAACTTGAGACAACGGAATATCTCAAAAAATACGCATCCTACGGTAAAATGTCTGGGATAAAAACTTTTTATTTTTGAGGAGGAAAAAAGATTTGTTCAAATTTACCCCATCCCCACCCCCACAGGAGGCAGGGGTGGGGGTAGCTTTGTAATTTCAAATGGCAACCCCAATTTTTTATCACAGATTCAGATTCTCCTTTACGTAATACGTAAGTTTTATTCGAAAAATTTGTTTCGTTTCGCGATAGCTGGGGCTGCAATTGCGAAAAACGAAATTGTTGACACTACTTTTAGCTCTACCCAGGAATGACTACGCGGACGTCGTAGTTGTCTATTCCCTTCGGGGTGCTTAATTTCGGTGAGTCCCCTTGCCTCTCACCATCCATCGGGGTGCTTGATTTCGGTGAGTCCCCTTGCCTCTCACCACAGGGATGCTTGATTTCGATTAATTATTTTACAATAAGTGCTCAAAATGGTGTCCTCGCACTTCGATGCACTTGTTAATCCGAGCTTTGAAAGATTCCACACAACTGCGAATCGTGTCTGGTGATATTTGTGCACAAGCAGACCTGATTCGCTCGATCATGTTATCACGAGTTGTGGGCACTTCTTGATACACGCGATTCTTTAGATAACCCCACAAATAGAAATCTGGCGCCGTAAGATCTGGCGATCTGGCAGGCCAATTTACTGGGCCTCCTTTACCGATCCATCGTCCATTGAATTCGCGATTGAGTACTTCCCTCGCGATTGCCGCATAATGTGCTGGACAACCGTCATGTTGAAACCACATGTTGTGTCGCACTTCCAAGCTTAGGTCTTCCAGCAATATTGGAAGTTGTTTTTCTAAAAAGTCACGATATTTTTCACCGTTCAAATTTCCATCAATAAAATACGGACCGATAAGTTGATCTCCAATTATTCCACACAAAACGTTCACGGACCATGGACGCTGATGCTCAACTTCACGCAACCAGTGTGGATTTTCTACACTCCAATAATGCATGGTTTGCCGATTAACGTTACCATGGTTTGTGAAAGACGACTCGTCTGTGAAGAGTACTAGAAAAAAGAAATTCGGGTTTCCTTGTATCTGCTGAACCGCCCATTGACAAAATGTCACTCGTTTCTGAAAATCATTTCCATGAAGTTCTTGATGCAGTGAAATATGATACCGATGATAATTATTACGTTTTAATACCTTCCAAACAATGGATAGAGGCATTCCGGAATCGCGGCTTAGTTGTCGAGTACTAACATGAGGGTCATGAGTGACTGCAGCTAAAATTGCAATTTCATTATCAACTCCAGTAACTGTTACTTGACGTTTCCTTTTTTTCGGTTGTACACTTCCGTCAGTGATGAAGTGTCGGATAACCCGGTAAAAAGAAGCTCGTGAAGGAACGCTTTCTGGAAAGCGTTGAGCATAAAGCGTGAGAGCATCATTGATATTCCTGCCACTTTCTCCATAAATGAGAATCATTTCAATCTTCTGTTGCTGAGATAGAATTTCCATTGTAAAAGTAATGAAGTAAGGTAATGCGGAAATACAACGACACTCAAACCAACTAAAATGAAGGTGACCAACAACAATAACTCAAACGAAAGCAACCAACACACCCAAATCAAATGAACACAATCAACCTTCCTAATGAATAAACGTTAAGCACGGACAGACGCGGTTATCGCTCGGCCGGAATGACGTCGAGGATTTTAGACAGTGGAGACTCGATGATATGTAATGTCTACATCCAGAATCGACTGTCGTCAACTAACTGCATTCGGGAATGGTTTTCGACAGTTTTATAACTTTTACTGTCCCGTTGCCAAAAGTTCAAGCACCCCGATGGATCGTGAGAGGCAAGGGGACTCACCGAAATTAAGCACCCCGAAGGGAATAGACAACTACTACGTCCGCGTCGTTATTCCTGGGTAGAGCTGAAAGTAGTGTCAACAATTTCGTTTTTCACAATTGCAGCGCCAGCTATCGCGAAACGAAACAAATTTTTCGAATAAAACTTACGTATTACGTAAAGGAGAATCTGAATCTGTGATAAAAAATTGGGGTTGCCATTTGAAATTACAAAGTTACCCCCACCCCTGCCTCATGTGGGGGTGGGGTAAATTTTAACAAATCTTTTTTCCCCCTCGAAAATAAAAAGTTTTTATTCCAGACATTTTTTCCGTAGAATGCGTATTTTTTGAGATATTTCGTTGTCTCAAGTTAAAAAAAACACCCTGTATATAATTAATTTTCATAAAGACAATTCTTTAAATAATTAGTACATTGATTCTGAAACAAATCCTCGCATTGAAAATGTTTGGAAGTTCAGAAAAGTAGGCAGTAGACTAACACAGGTAGAAGGAACCTTCAAATTCTCATTGTCAGTTCTGATAAGGGGTCATGCATAAATTACGTAACATTTTTGGGGGGAGGGGGGGTCTAGCCTAGTGTTACATAATTGTGAAAAACTACAGGGAAAAGTCGGAAAATGCGTTACATAGGGGGGGGGGGGGGGTCAAAATTTTCGGAAAATTGCGTTACGTAATTTATGCACGAGCCCTAACCTGAGTCCAGGCACATAAAATTCGCAGGTAAGTGCCTCGCCCACTTTCCCACAATCCGCTTACTGTAACAAAGGTGCCCAGGAAAAGTTAACGTTTCCTTGGACAGTTGACGATTTTATGAACTTCGATCGATTATTCAACCGAAAAATTTGAAAGCCATGCGCAACCTCTAAATATTATTGAAAAATTATTTTAAAAAATGGACATTAGTTTTTCAGTATCAGGAACAGGTTTCCAGTCAGGAAAAATGAAAAATCGAAAGTTTGTAATTTTGGGCCACCCTAGTATACATACATACATACGAGCACTTTATTAATAAAAAAGGTAATACGTAATCTGGTTTATTTTTTTAGGTATTCGTGTAAATAAATAAAAGAGAAATATCATATAATATTGTGTTTTAATCATATTAATAATGACCGTTCGAGGTCATTCCGAGCCGTTGCTATTGAGCATGGTCGAGAGGGGTCGCAGTGGCGGGGGGCAGAAGCACTTCTGCGACAATTTTCGAGCTGGCAATTTGTGAAGGGTCAGTGTACATTATAAAGAATTAAAATCATGTATACACATTGGCGCAAAATTGTTACATAAAATTCAGGGATGGGTCTCGAGACCTTTTTCAACTTCGTGCACGTGTAACTCTCAGTGCGGTCGCCACTAGACTAATGTGTTACCTGTAACGCTTTGAAGGACTCAGCAGCTCCAGCTACTGAGAAGAGCAGCAACGTCGCACGAATAGTAACCGAACTTTAAGGAAAATAAAATGTGCCGGGTCTCACAGACGCAACCCCCATGACGCCGGGTTAAAAAAATCAATATTAAGAAAAAATTTATTTTAGACCAGTGTACAAAAAATGTAATGCCAAAATTAATAACTATATTCCCTAAACAAGCAACTTAGCATCAAAAATAAAAATTTCAAACCTTCATTTTTATGAATTATTCATCTTAAAAGTATATGAAATGACATTGGGATTCGACTTGCAGAGCGTTTGAAGACAATAATCTCGGCACTCGGTAGCTTAGTGGGCCAGAGCATCAGACCGGCAATCGGAAAGACCTATCACTGAGAAAAATAGTTGGTTGGGACAACAAATAAAGTAGTAGGGCCAACTACTCTTGTTTGTAATATATGCCGCTGCTATTTAACTGGTTGGGGCTACTACTTTTATTCGCAAGATTGGTAGTAGTTGTCCTTACTACGTTACTTGTTGTCGCGACAACTTTAGATGGTACATGCTAATTTCAGGTAGTAAGCCTTACCACTTTAATTAGTAAGTCTTACTATTAAATTTGTTATTCTTACAAATAAGCTAGTTGATCTCACTACTAAAGGTAGTAATCCTCACTATTACATTTAGTAAGTTTAACTATTTAAAATAATAGTCCTTACTTTTAAAATCAGTGATTTTCGCTATTTAAATTAGTAGTCCTCACTATCAAAATTACTGGCTCGTGGACTATTGCAAAGTTAGAACTTCATAATAATGACATTATAGTGAATTTTACTATAATTTCTATATAGTGAACACAAGAGCGTCCTAAGGACTTCCTATAGAGACCAGGTCCTGATAAAACGTCATGTCGAAACACACCCACATGCCCATTGGGATGTTAATGAAAAACTACTATAATTTCAATGCACAAGAACTCTATAAGAGAACAAGAACACATGAACTAACCCGGTAAGAAGGTGCGAATTGAATGTCATTAATGTGCGAACAAATATTGTTGAATTTCAAACGTTTTGAATACCTTATCAATTCCGTTTTTGAAATATACGTTTTAATTTCTTTTATCGTAATTAAATGGTGTCGCATTTTAATTCCGTTTAATGTGATGATTATTTTAGCTAACAAATGAATACATTTTAAATATAATTGGAAGTTAAAAATTGAAATCAAGTTAATGCTGCTTGATACCGTAAGCCAAACTGGAATATTGAAGACAATTTAATTCTCTCCAGCGAGTGATAATTGGGAGCAAATCAATGCCATTGAGTTACGTCAGTCGACCGCGAAAATTAAAGTCAATTTTATACCATGTGGCACGTAAAAATTGCGAACAAATAAATTTTATTTAATTCTATACAGAAAACTCGGAAATTGAGACCAGTGTAATACCGTCTGGCAAGTATAAATTGCAAACAAATGAATTTTATTCAATTTGATACAGAAAACTCAGAAATTGAGACCAATTCAATACCATCTGGCAAGTAAAAATTGCTAACAGATGAATATTATTTAACTCGATACAGAAAACTCGGAAATTGAAGTCAATCTGATCACTTTCGTATGGTTGAAAATTAGAGAAACTTAAAATTTGATGTCAATTTTATACGTTCTGATGATTGAATTTTAAAATTGGTTTTTTCAGATTTATTCAAAATAATGTGAATAAAGTAAGATAAAACAGTCTAAGAAAATAATTCAATAATGACATACATATTCAATTTCTTTATATTAATTACTTACAATACTTCATATAAACATAAAATTTCATAAATACTATTTATTAACAACTACTGCGCTTCAATGTTGTTAGGCATTATGCAGACATACCCAGATTACAAACGTGCCTGGACCATAACCTGCCCGATGATCGTCGACCATGTGCCTGCTATAAAGCATCGCATGGTCGGTACATGTGCAGGAGACCGACGTGCGTGCATAACGGCTTGAATATGGCTGAGAAGTGGCCGGTATGTTAGATGCCCGACTGTCAGACGAGCGTAATAGCCAGCAATAGTGGACACATTCAGATACTCAGGTGCCTCACAGCAGTCCTATCATTCGGACCGCGTACCGGCACATACACCAGCCACAGGCGGACATTTTGTTATCTGGGATACTGATTTTGTTGAAAATCTAGACCGAATATCTTGGACTTCATTTCTGATAGGGCAATGGGTGAAAGTTCTATATTTTCAGTGACCTCCCAGATGTGGTGTACTTTCATGTCCCCAACAAAAAAGCAATTCTTTAAGAGAAAAATTAAATTATTTTAAGAGAAATTCAGATGTTTTGAAAAAATTTCTAAAATGTTTAAGAATTTAACAAAATTTAACACATTTAAAACAAAATGTTAATTTTTGAAAAATTTTGAATGAAATTTTCAAGCTTTTGAAGAATTTTGAAAGGTTTTAGGATAAAACAAAAATTTTCTTGAGATTCCTGAGAAAATTTTAAGTTATTTTTCCAAAATAATGAATTATTTTAATTTGTAAGTGAAATGATTAAATTTGGATATATAAATAACAGTTAGACACTCATTAATGTAAAATAATATTAAGATGGTAGAGATGCCATACTTCAGACCAATAAGTAGAAATTGGATGTTAAAATTTCTTTATTTCTGTCGACGTTTCGAAAACTGTAACGTTTTCCTCATCAGGACTTTGAAGTTCATGTTTCCATTTTTAAAAATTCATCACATTTTTTATTCAGAGAATTCCATTCCTCATCTGTATAAATATATGTGAAATTAATGAATTACACTCAATATCATTTAAATAGTTAGAAAATAAATAAATATATATATATATATATATATATATATATATTTCTTAAGTACTTTTTAAATTAATTTTTAGGTTTGAAATTAAAATTGATAAAAAATTTTTTACCTTATGGGCTTCATTTTTGGAAAAAAAAAATTTTTGTTACATCTTATAAAAATGTACTTACATGAATACTCTTCTAAAATTCAATACATTTTTTCATTAATAACTTAATTAATTTAGTGAAACAGTCGGAGCTTCTGTTTCGCTCCATTTTTGCTACGATACATTCAATACAGAGAGGAAGAGAGTTCTTAACATAAGATGTGTTACGAGACGTAACGGCCTATTTTATTACTTTTACGACTTGGGAAAACCTGGCTGAAGAACTCATTATCAAATCCCGTGCTCAGGGTCAGCAACCAATGCAAGGGTAATTACCGAATACGGTTTGACGAAGCAACTCCTCGGCAGCCGCCCAATAAAACCTAGACGACTCCTCAAGCTCATTACCAAGTCCCCTGGTTAAGGTGGACGACAAGAGCAATTACCGAATAAATTTTGACGCACCCATTTGGGAAAAGCAGCATCCAAAATTATATACGTGTCATATATAAGCATTAGAAAACTCCAGGACTCGAGTCAGTTTTTACCCCGGTCTTCTATACGACGGTCACATCTACGCTTAAAACATCCCTTCGGTAAATTCCTACGATTGGAAACAAAGTATTGTATTGTATTGTATTCTATTGTATGTTCAAAAAGACTGTAACTTTGAGAAATTCGGGACAGTGTGTGTGACAAGTTATTTATTACCTTGGGATTACTGATTTACTGTGTACGGAACTAATTCCTGAGAGGATTCCTCTCAGCTTTACTACAAAAAGTGAGTAAAGATTCTTGTAAAAATCTGTGGCTATTGTATCTCCAAACATCTCTTGTGTCTAATTTATGTTTTCACTTGTGTCTTCCAACTTAATCCCACTTCAACATTGTTAATAAATAATTGTATAACAGAATAGCATCAAAGAATTATCATTGGCATCCTCATCCCACAAGAATACATTATTCTGACAAACGAGGAAATAGGGAAGAAAATAGAGGGAATTAGTTGGTCAAATTGATGGGTTATGAATAACATTTATGTTTTGCTTGATTAATTAGGACGTAACACTTAGGACATAACATATTCCCTTTATTATTTTTGGTGCATCGGCCGGGAAACTAAAGCCAATGATATCATATAGTAACAATTTTGAATATTTATAGTTCAAGGAAACTTTTCCGTTATTTAATTTTTGACATATTCATTTTTGAAAAATTCTATTACATATTTAATGTTTTCCAATTTAAGAAAATCATAAATGCGAGAGATTTTGGAGAGGCTTCATTCTTTATTTCATACAACTTTATAATTAAGTTATTTTTCTGTTGAATTGAATATTTATACATACTGACATATTTATGCACTACCATTTATGACTATTTCC
Source organism: Andricus quercusramuli (assembly GCA_932178445.1). Taxonomy (NCBI): domain Eukaryota; kingdom Metazoa; phylum Arthropoda; class Insecta; order Hymenoptera; family Cynipidae; genus Andricus; species Andricus quercusramuli. The sequence continues at coordinate 11,170 of CAKNXH010042752.1, forward strand.
ATTGACCATATTGTATTGTAATATCAGTGACATTTTTTCAAAAATATATGTATATACATTCCCAATGAATCCATTATCTTATTGAAAAAACTTTAAATGTGAATTGTATATAAAATTGTTTTTTTTTTTTGGAAAAACGTCACTAATTTATGTAAACATATTTCTTTTATTCTTTCTGCATATACATGATGTGATAAATGTCTGACCCAGATCCCAATGATAAAACCCAACGTTTAACTCGTTCTCAAACAAAAAATAACCCTGATTTAATTAAAAAAGTACTGGAAAACCAAGAAATTAAAAATAAACTAAGAAAAGCAATTGCATATAAAATTAGCGAGTCTTCAAAATCGAAAGTTGTGCATAGCCCCGTAGTAAATTCAAGAAAAAAATCTGATTCAAGCAATGACGAATTAAGTGAATCCAATACAAGCAACACAATAACCGAGGAAAATATATTTAGTTCTACACAAAATTCTTTTCAAGAACACGTAAATTCTGAATCTAATAGCACTGATCAAGATCCTGAAGAAAGTAACAATGAAGTTCTAAGTCCTCATCATAGCAGTGAATTTCATAAAGAAACTGAGAATTATTTTTTAAATACAATCGGAAATCCTAATTGTCACGTTCAAAAGCAATTAACTTCACCTGTAAATCTACCAAATATTGAAATAGCAAGTGATTTAACTGTAACCAACGATAACGAAATTTTATCTATTAATCAGAACAATATTACCAGTATTTTCTCCGGAATTTCAGATAATAACCAATTAAAACCCAGTGAACATCCTATAAGTGTAAAATCTGAGTTGCCTCAAATACCATCTTCTGCTAGTTTCAACAATAATCGAACACCCCCCAAAATGTCAATTCCAACTAATCAAAATGTTTCTCTCCGCGATGCTCTTGAAATTGTACCGATTTTCGACGGGAAGAACCTCCCCCTTTCAATATTTATTGAGGGATGTGAAGAAGCAAAGGGAATGCTTCCAAACAACCCATTAATTGAAGAAAATCTCGTTAAATTAATTCGTAGTAAAATTATTGGAGAGGCAAGGAAAGGAATTTATGGAAATACTTATATTACAGTCGATGGGCTCATCGAAAGATTAAAAGCACTATGTGCACCGGCAAAGTCCGTTTATCAATTGCAAGGGGAGTTAGGAGCAATGTTTATGTGGGAAAACGAGAACGTATTATCATACGCTTCCAGAATTATGGAAGCCGCAGAAAGAATTTTTGATGCACATAAAATTAACAATAAAAATACACTTGATGAAAACTTTAAAAAGGCTTTAGAAAGAACAGTAGTCGAATGTTTTACTCGCGGTTTAAGGCCAGAATTAGAGATAAGAATCGGGGAAGCAAATACCCTTCAAGGAATCACGGATAAAGCATTAGAGGTAGAAAGAAGATTAGCAGGAAGAGCTGAATTGAGGAAAGAAAACCCGATTGAAACATCGAAAAAGGAGATAGAGTCATATACAGGAAACAGTAGGGAATTCGCAAGAACTCATAAAATTAATATAGCGCAAGAAGAAGTTGTAATATGTCAATATTGTGGGAGAAGAGGGCATACCGCGTCATCATGTTTCCAAATAAATAAACCACAAAATCCATTCAATCAGAGAAAAAACACAAATTACGGTACCCCCCAGAACTTTTTACGAGATAACAATTATGGTGGGCGAACACAGAATCAACTTGAAAACCGGCAGTGGAATCGACAAAATTCAAGGCAATTTGAAAATCGACAAAAATATCCACCAAATCAAGGTCAATACCAACGGCAACAATATCCATTCCAAAATCGACAAAATCAGGATCAATATCAACGTCGACAAAAACAATTTCAGACTCAACCGCGAGATCGACCGTGGGATTCTCGCGAATCCCAGGGCCGATCATGGACGGGAAATCATTTTCCACAACAACATATGTCACAAAATAATTTTTCAGGACAAAATAGGCAATTTTCACAAAATACTCGCAATTACCAATCCTACCCTAATCCCACCCAAGAAAATCCTCTCTACACCAGATCCAATATAATATGTAATTATTGCAAAAAACCAGGGCACATCATTAAAGATTGTAGGGCAAGAGTGAACAATAACGCTCCGCAACAAATTCAGAATCAACCACTAAACCAGGGAAACTAGAACTCTCTCCTTTGGCAAGGTGCCCCGAAGGAGACTCAGGCAAAAATTTTAGTGCACCCGTCTTGACTAATAAAAATAATTCACAAGATGAGATAAAAACAGAAAAATGTCATTTAAGTGTGAGCAGTACAATAACTTATATAAAAATAATTACTAGAGGACTTAGATACCCTGCCACCATGACGATAGATACAGGTGCAGGACCAAATTTACTCAAGATAGGCATGATAAAATCTGACATGACCATTAACGAAGACGAACGATTACGACTCACCGGAATAAATGAACACCCTGTTTTTACATTGGGTCAAGTTAAGCTTGATATTTTTGGACTCCCAACCATTTTTAATTTAATACCAAATGAAGTACCAGTTGAACATGATGGGGTTTTAGGCACTGAATTTTTTTCAAAATAACAAAGTAAAAATTAATTATGCAGAAAAACAACTAGAAATAAAAAAACAAAATTACCCTTTCGAATCTCAAGATTATATAACAATACCTGGTAGATCAATAACAAATGTTTTTGTTGAAGTAATAAATAAAGAAAAAACAACTGGTTATATACCTCAACTATCCGTCGGCGATGGGATCTTTATAGGTAATGCGGTTGTTAGTAACAATAAAGGTCGTGCCTATATAAAGGTAGCAAATACATGTGTACAATCAATTAATATTGAAATTCCTAAAGTAGAATTGCAAGACTTTGATGAAAAAGAAACATCCGGAGAAGAATTGAATCAAAACTATCAAAATTTAAACTTTTCCAAACCAACTAAAAGTAATCAACATAATCCTACCGACGAATTATTAGATACATTTTTAAATCATAACAATATGAAACTAGAGCATTTATGCAAAATCTTTAACATTTCCGGACAAGACAGAATAGAAGAATTAAAAAAATTGTTACGGTTGGATCATTTAGATGATGAAGAATCAGCACACGTAATAAAACTAATCACTAAATACGCTAATCAATTTCATATATTTCATATATATACCCTATTATGTCAAGACAGTATAGATTCCCCCCCGTACATAAGGAAGAAATAACTCGGCAAGTTAATGAACTTTTAGAAAACGGAATAGTAAAACCATCTTTATCTCCCTACAATACTCCAGTTTGGATAGTTCCAAAAAAGTCAGATTCTCACGGAAACAAAAAATGGAGAATGGTTTTGGATTTTAGAAAACTTAACGAGAAAACAATAGGTGATTCTTATCCTTTGCCAAATATAACAGAAATTCTTGATCAACTAGGCGGTGCTCAATATTTCTCAGTGTTTGATTTAGCTTCCGGTTTTCATCAAATTAAAATGCATCCGGATGATGCACACAGAACTGCATTTTCCACCCCCTATGGGCATTATGAGTTTGATCGTATGCCTTTCGGTTTGAAAAATGCCCCAGCTACATTCCAGCGCTTAATGGATTTGGTATTAACAGGGTTACAAGGAACCGAATTGTTCGTTTATCTTGATGATATTGTTTTATATGCTGATACTCTTGATGAACATGAGAAAAAATTTAATAACCTCATGGACCGATTACGATCTGCTAATTTGAAATTACAGCCAGACAAATGCGAATTTTTGAGGCCTGAAGTAGGTTATTTAGGTCATATTATTGATAAAGACGGTATACGCCCAGATCCGAAAAAACTCGAAGCAGTTCGAAAATTCCCCATCCCCAAAAATGAGAAAAATATCAAGTAGTTTCTTGGTTTAGCTGGATATTATCGACGTTTCATTGACGGATTCTCAAAAATAGCCAGTCCATTGACACAACTTTTAAAAAAGGACACCCCTTTTATTTGGACGGAGGAACAACAAAAGGCTTTTGATATTTTAAAGGAAAAACTTTGTGAAGAACCTGTATTACAGCGCCCGGATTTCAATAAACCTTTCATTTTAACCACGGACGCTTCGGGATTTGCGATAGGAGCAATATTATCTCAGGGAATCATAGGAAAGGATAGGCCCGTAAATTATACTTCGCGAACCTTGAATGATGCAGAGAAAAAATACGACACTTACCAAAAGGAAGCTTTAGCAATCATTCATGGGGTACAACAATTTAGACCTTATCTCTATGGACGAAAATTTACTCTGGTCACTGACCACAAACCACTGGTGTGGTTTCAGAATTCGAAAGATGGAAATTAAAGTTAGCCGAGTACGACTTCGACGTTATATGTAAGGCAGGTAAAACTAATGTTAACGCAGACGCCTTGTCTAGGAACCCCGTTGATGATCCTGAGAATGAAAATATAATAAATCATATGAAATCAACGAAATCGGAATTTTTTAGATATGGTAATAATATAGAAGACGTTGGAATGAAATCCATGAAATCAGAAGATAAAAAAGAAAATGCTGAATTTGGGCCTATGAGCGAGAAGACATCGGAGTTTATGAATCTCACGAAATGAATCGAAAACCTGACGAATGTAATTAATCATCTTATAAATAATCCTTCCAGCGATAATAATCCAGGGTTCCAATGGAACGCCATGGTAAGTAGGGGAGCATCAAAAAAGCAAATGCAAAAAGAAAAAATGAACAAGAATGAGGAAACTTATCATAAAAATAATACTACTATCAAAGAAATAGAAGAAGAAATCGAAGATGAAGAAGAAACGGACCTAGAAGAAGACGGAGAAAAAGAACAATCTGCAAAAAATGTACAGTTGAAAAAACGTGGTAGGCCAAGAAAAATTACCACTGAAGTTAAAAGTAAAAAGTTGTCTCCTCCCAAAAAAGGAAAGCGAGGTAGACCCATAAAGAAGGAAAGAAATAAGAAGGAAAAAGATAAGAAGAAGCAAAAATTTTATAATAAATCAGATTCAGAAGAAGAAATTCTGTCTGATCCAATATATGTTCCAGCAGAGGAACCTAAGAAACAAAAATATACGAAGAAGTCAAGAAACTCAAGTCTTGAAGACTCTGATAGTTCTTACCAGGAGGATTTTGAAGGAATCCTTTTTGATCCAATTTATATTCCAGCAGAGGAATCGAAGAAGAGAAAACATAATAAGAAAAATAACCAAAAATATTCAGAAGAGAAAGAAGAAGAATTGAACTACCTATCAACAGATGATGAAAGCTCCAATAATTCACATGAAGAAGAATTTGAAAAATTTGTTGAGGGCAAAAAACATGCAGATAAAGCAAATGAAATAATTTCTCATGAAGAGGAACCAAAACTACTTAACAAATACGAAATGAAGGAAGCTGAAAAACAGAAAGTTCGAGAGGATGAAAATTCATCTCTACCACAGCCCCCACCCGAACCCCCTCCACCCCATACTTTACCAGTTAAACGAAGTATTACAAGAAGGAACATAGTAGAATGCCGTGATCAACTACCAATGCGGAAAGACAATTACACATATTTTATTTCAGTAGACGGAAACCCTCGTGATAACGGTTCAAGAGCTTTAGCGAAAAGAGAAAAATTACCCAAACTTGTAAACCTTCAAAATGGAGTCGCAAAATATATTAAGAAGGGTCAACAATACCACATAGGTCTGCCTATTGAAGACGGAAATTTGAGCAAAACTTTAGAAAGCATAAGGTTAGCAATATTATCATTGGATTCATTAGCAAACAAATTAAATTTGAAGACAATTAGTGTAGCTAAAACTGCTCAAGTCAATCACGTACTTTGGGATGAAATTTTAACAACATTTGATACAACCTTTGCTGAATCATCTACAAAAATCATAATATGCATGGGTATCACACAATATCCCACAAAAGATCAACGTATAGAATTAATTGAAGAAGTTCATTCTTCTGCAATAGGGGGACATAAGGGAATCGCGAAAACTTATAATAGAATACGTCAAAATTATTTTTGGGAAAACATGAAGATTGACATCCAGAAGTATATCCAAGTATGTTTACAGTGCCAGCTTAAAAAATTGGTCCGGGTTAAAACAAAAAACCCAATGGTGATAACGGACACCCCAGGATCCGCGTTCGAAAAAATAGCAATGGACATCGTAGGTCCACTCCCAGTAACAAAAATGGGCAACGAATATATACTGACCATACAAGATAATTTTACAAAATATTCACAAGCAATATCACTCCAGAACCACCAAGCAAGTACGATAGCCGATTCGTTCGTGAAAAAATTCATATGTCTATTCGGATCACCTAAAGGAGTTCTAACAGACCAGGGTACAGACTTTTTGAGTAATTTAATGAAACGATTAGCGAAAAGATTCCGAATTAGACAATTCAAGACTACAGCTTTTCACCCTCAATCTAACGGATCCATCGAAAGGTCACATCACGTTTTAGGGGAATATTTAAAACAGTTTGTAAGCAAGAATGCTGAATGGGATGATTGGCTAGAACTTGCTACATTTTCATACAATACAAGCGTACACGAAGGAACAAAGTGTACTCCGTATGAACTAGTTTTTGGAAAACTAGCGCGTCTTCCTTCAAGTGAACCTCCATTGGAACATGAAAAACTAGAAACATATGATCATTACTTGACAAAATTAATAACACGCCTACATGAAATGCGTGAAATAGCACGAAATAACTTAATATATGCAAAAGAGAAATCAAAAGTCTACTATGATAAAAAAGCTAATCCACAACATTTTAAGGCAGGAGATAATGTTTTCTTATTAGAAGGTGGAAAAATACGCAAATTTGCAAATCAGTATTCAGGGCCATACGAAGTTTTAGAAGTGTTAGGAAAAGGCAATGTAAAAATAAATATAAAAAATAAAACAAAAATAGTCCATATCAATAGACTAAAACTATCCAGAATACCAATCAACGACAAACAATAAGAAAAATATTAACCTACTTCCAGAAAAAAAAAGGGATTTCGAGAATGGACTACGCTCACCGACAGAAGATCGAAAAATACATCGATTTGCTTGTAGACAATGTGGATATACTTGCATTATGGCCATATTTGTTTATAACAAGGATTTACAACAGGGACGATTGCAACATTCCTACATGGGGAACAAATATAATGGAACCAGAAACCATAAGGGATATCATTCTTACAATAAGGACACGAGGACCATTGGCATTTCATAATTTAATTTTAAGTCTTAGGAATTCAAACCAACATCTTTTAGCAAACTTATTAGAATATGAGAATTATCATTGAACTCTGATAAAGACCGTAATAAATGACCAGTAAAACCTAGAAAATAAAAAGTGCCTATTAAAACCATTTAAAAAAAAACCCTCTTCCAGATAATGGAATTTGGAATAGGCGGCTTCTTAGCGATCATTTGGGTGCTGTCAAGGATAAACCTGATAGAAGGCTTCGTAGGATACGATTGTGGGTCCTCTCAGTTAAACATTACGACATTATCGCTATTAGAGGTAGGAGAATGTGACATACCTAAGCCTCAAATTCATGTAACACCAACATATATCCAGCTTATACAAATCAGTGGATTCACATTACAAAGAGTTATACAATGTAAAGTTGAAATTGATCGCACGATTGTGCACTGCGGTATGTACTCTCACACTTCTGCAGTAAGTAATGGTATGAGTCAATACATACACGAAGTAACTCGAGATGAATGTGAGAAGATGCATTTATCAAGAACGTTCATGATAACTTCAACAGCACAGTTATCAAAATTAGCACTTAATACAACTTCACATCATACAGTACTATTGGCAGGTGATTTGCAGCCAAATGGGTATTGTTCAGGTACCCAGTTTTCAGACCCTTTTGGCACCTGGTATAACGTTGTAGTTCAAGCTAAGGTCAAAATAACCTTATTAGAACATTATGCTCAAGTAAATATAAATACAAATAAAATACACCTGCAGTCAGGAGTCACTTGTTCGCTTACTGAAACTCAATGTATAGATAGAGAAGGAGGACAAACATTTTGGAACGCATTACCAGACGATGTATGCAACTTTAAAAAATATGAAGTCTTATACGAAGGCATGGCGAACAGAACAATCGATAACAGCACCCAAAATTCGGAAATATTGTATTCCCTAACAACTGAGGATATAACCTTTGTTTTAGCAGAAAAGGGAAGAGACGCGGTTTGTCATTTTATTTTTATTCGAACAGAGCACCCGAAGTTACTTATTCTAGAGACTAGACCAGGAAACACACTCTTGGGAAATAAAAAACCTCTTATCCAAAACATGGACATATTCACATATGTAAACTCAAAATTTGTTTACGTAGAGAGACATATTAAAACCGAAGTAATAGGACTCTATCGTGACGTTTTGACACAACGTTGCCAACTGGAACAACAAGTTATCAAAAATTCCTTAACTTTAGCCACCCAAGCACCTGACGAATTCGCATACCATTTAATGAAAGGACCAGGTTATATGTCAATTTTAGCAGGCGAGGTAGTGCATATAGTAAAATGCGTACCTGTAGAAGTAATACACAGGAAAACCGACGAGTGTTATTTACAACTCCCCGCACTTAAAGGAAATAAAACATATTTTTTAACTCCCCACACACACGTTTTAACAACAGTAAGCACCCAGATAGATTGTAATCCACTACTACCATCCATGTACCAATTAGGAAACAAGTGGTTCCAAAGGCTACCAAACTTAGTCCCTGCAATAGATCCCATTATAGTAAAGCCAGAAACAAAAGAAACATGGAAATATACAAATCCTTCATCTCTAGCAACCAGTGGAATATATTCTCAAAGAGATCTAGAAAAGCTTCGTGACCATATTATGCTCCCAGCTGAAAGACCGATAATATTAAATACCCTAGCTCGTGGTATTAGGGGACAACAAGTTACAAACCATGGTTTTTCATTTTCAAACATCTTAGATGAAGATTCAATAAATAAAATAGCCGAATCTGCATGGGCAAAGTTTTGGACAATCTTTACTAGTTTTGGCACTGCAAGTGCAGGATTGATTGGAGTAATAATTATACTTAAATTAATCAAATTTATCGCAGACACCTTTATACACGGTTATGCATTACACGACGTATTTGGATGTTCTTTCCATCTTATAGGAGCACTTTGGGATTCAGCCACTAACCTATTACTGCATTTAGGAACGAACAAGCCACCGCCCAAAGATAATTCATCAGAACTAAGGCCATCGGCCCCACAGGAAAATAATAAACTCCTCGACCAGGCTAGAGACACTGGCGACGAGAATCCCAGTAACAGGAACAGACAGACTAGCAACGAGAGTCCAGGTTACAGGAACAGAGAAACTGAAATCTCAAGTAATAAGGATAAAGACGTAAATATACAACTCTACCCAAATTGAGAATTACAAAAGATCTCAACATATCAAAACAACTCTTTCCATTTATAAAAATCCACATATCATAATGACGGCTGAAACTTTTATGGCCTTGCTAAAAAATATACTTCAAGAAAAGGGAGAAGATATCCCTACCCTTAGTACAAACTTACATCGCGAACCATCTGGAAACTTTTACTATTCAGTCGAAATTAAATACAAAAAATTCGTACTACTAAGTACGGCATACGACAGATACTTAGCATATAAAACAGCAATGAATAATTTAGTTTCGATTTTAACAGAAAATACTAATTCAACTCGAAATTTTAAGAACGCCCCGTTTGGCATAAATATTTTGGAAAAATTACGAGAGTTCTGCACAGAATGAAAACTTCCTTTGCCGAAATATGCAACTATGCAAATTAAAACATCAGATAGAGAGACAACCTGGGTGATAATATGTACTGTAGGAGACATTAAGCAGACAGGTGTTTCGGACAGCCTCATAGTAGCTAAAGCTTATGCGGCTTTGAAAATACTATCGACCCTGTATACTACCGGGAAACACATAACACCCTCCGTTGAATCAATCAATATTTCACTGAAAGAACTCAACTTCATAAAAAATGCTACTAGCACCTATTTGCCTTCATTTATCCAAGAAGGAAACTCAGGAAAAATTATTAGACAGAATTTTACCCTAGGAAAATATAAAACTAATAGCAAGCCTCAACAAAAAGAGGATATTACAAAACTGATTAATACAGGTGTCTCTACCTCTTATGCAGAAATCACTCAACAATCAACTTCTAATAATATAAAACATCAGATCACAGAACCCTATAACCCCAATAACTGGCGCGCAACAATTTACCAAAAAAGGGTAAAATGTGCTAATAAAGAAAAAATACCATCACAGCAAACAAAATCAAAGTATGAACCAATCACCCCAGCAAACATTGAAATCAAAAAGAGTTTCAAGAAATGCTATTTTTGTGAAAATCGACCCCTAAGCTATTATAATAAACTATAAAAATAATAAACAATACAACCCAGTGACAACAACAAAAAGACTACTAAAAAGTACAATGACTTAAATTTGTTTTCCTCTGCCTTCCCTTTCTACAATTACCTTGCATGAGTTACTGTAGAAAATATTATATTATATCTTTTTTCTCTTTTTTATCATTAAGTTGTAATCAAGTACTAATAAAACTTTCTGTTTTAGGATTCAGAAAGCGAGAGGTATAATGGCGAAAAATTACATCAAAAGAAGTACCCTACTTTTAACAATATTATTTATACTTTCAGTTGCACGCGCATCCTTTCTCAATTATCCATTTACCCATACATCAGGTATTTATTTCGAACCGTTAGCAAAAATTAAGATCGTCTCTAACGAAATTTATTTAGTATCTTATTTCGACATTGAGGATATTTTAAAATTCGAATCCGAATTAGCAGAAAACTTTAAATACTTGCTACCACCTTGTAAACAATACAAACAAATTTGTGATAAAAATAAAGCAAAATTAAAAATTGAAAATCAAAAAGAAAAAATAATAAATATTAACAAATTTTCTCAATGGAAAAAACAATACATTTATATCGCAAAAAACACTTTCCCAAAGGCAAATTTCCGAACAATTCAAATCAAAAACAACATTTTATCTTATCATAAATGGACAAGTGAAAACCCCAATGTATCCACGAAGATGTACAACAGCTATGTTACGGAAAACTTAATTTCAATGGGAAAAGTAATCGATAATTATATCAAAATTATAGAGCAACTCACAGAGACCTTAATTTTTGCTACGAACAATTTACTCCATCCCTTGGTCCTACCAAACTTCCCACCCAAGATACTCCAAGAAATTTTCTCACAAATTTCACCAAGCCCTCACTTTCATGACGTAATCAAAGGTTCCACTTTTCAATATTTTAGATTAGGCAAACATCTTGTTTTTATCCACACCCTTCTGGCTATTTCCCCCAGAGACATTACACTCTTCAAAACATATGCATCTCCTATTTACCACAATCTAAATAGGGATCGAATAATAGCTATGTACATTAAACCCCAATTTAATTTTATCGGCCTATTTGATGATAACGAAACGTATTTCGCAATAAAAGAAAACCCTTTAAAAAATTGTTACAATACAATTTCGGGAAGAATCTGCCTTATTACCCCCCTCACAACCAATATAAAAACTGACCCTATTTGCGAGACTAACCTACTTATTGAATCAGCTCCATATAAATGCGAATTCTATGCAGCATTTGCTGACTACCCCATTTTCACACCGTTAGAAGTTCATAACGGATGGTTATACGCAACATCGTTAACCAAACAAATTCAATTACTATGCCCTAATCTTTCTAACCAAACAATTGATATTCAAAATACAGGGATACTGGAAGTTGATCCAAATTGCCAAGTTTCATATGGCACCAACAATCTAAAACTCAGAAAAAACCCTAAATACCTCAACTTACTCATTCAATCACCTAATTACACTATTGACCTAAACGAAATTACGACAATCTTATCCAAACTAAATTTAAATGATACGAACCAATATACAAAAAGCAAAATAGACATTCCAATATCTACCCTTGAAATGGAAATAATGCAATCCACTCGGTTGCAGCAAGCATCCAAGACATTGAAAAACATTGAAGAATTCTACCAACAAAATAAAATAGAAGAACTACTCGCTAAATCTGAATTAGTTAAAATTTAACTAATTCAATTAGTACAATCAATTTTGACTGCGAGATTAGTTACTTTTAAGATTTTTACTAATGAAATAGTGAACTGGCCGCTGTTAGTGTCGTATCCATTGAATTAGTTAAAAAAATTACTAATTTTTCAGTTATTTCTGTGAACTACCAATTGATTAGTCAAATTTTCAACATAACCTCAATTTACCGTCAACTTTTGGACTGACCACGCCAACAGCTGTTATTGTTCAGAATATTTCAAAATAGCGCATTATATAATTGAGACATTCTTTGTATTTCGAAAATTATGTGGTGAATAGTGTACAGTGAATGAACCTATGGGTAAACTTCAAGTCCATGACGCGCAAGGATCAAGCGGATGAAGCGTAGTGAAGCGTCTAGTTTGCAATCTTTGCAGTTTGTAGAAAGTTTTAGTTTTGAAAATTAGAAGTCAGTGAAGTGAATAGAGTGCTCTTGGGCAATTTTTGGACGAACAAAAGAAGGAAGCAACAGGAGAAGCAAAATTCTTCACACGGTAAGTTAATTTTGCATATAAACAGTGAAGTACGCTGTTGCTGCAACGTATAGGTTACATTCATGCAACTTTTGGAGCCATTTGTGTCCCGCACTTCAGTAGGGCAGTCTTTTGAATTATTTAATTTATTTCTGACACTTTTGTGTATTGTTTTCTCGTGTAGAAAGCTTTCGAATAGTCAAATATCTTTTTCTCGAAGTCTGCTTATGTGAAGCATCTTTTCCGTTTACCGATCAGCATACGGCTTGTGATACAAATGTTTAATTTTTGGCATTATTTTCAGATTTTTGGTGATTTGTGGCTAAGTAATTGTGAAAAATTTCAAAGTTTTCACCAAGGATGAATTGGCTGCAGAAGTACTGAAGGTGGTAGATCTCGAAGTTGCCGAAATTTTGAAAGGTAAGAAGGATCTTTGTGATATTTCAATTATATGTGCATGGTAGCGTGACCATTGGATACATTTAGAGATTTGCAGTAGGACGGTCAAAAATAAAAAATTCTGGAATTCGAAATCGCTACAACGCGAAAAAGTAGCGTATTGGGATCCTAAAAAGTATTTTTTTTCCTAGCATACTGCTATGCTAAAATAGCAATTTTTTCGACCCACCCTAATATTAATCTTCTTGATTAAAAATCACCCCTTTTTTCCAAATGCATAATTTTATTTGAAAATTCATCTTTTTTCTTACAAATGTACTTATCTTGTTGCAAATTCGTCTTTTTCGGTTGAAGATTCCCTTGTATTTGTAGAAAATTCTACTGGTTTATTGACAGATAACTTTTTTGTCAAAAATCCATATTTACTTGTTGAAAATTCAATTGTTTTGTGAAAATTGGTCTTTTTGGCTTAAAAGCTCAACAATTTGGTTGAAAAACAACCTACTTTGTTGAAAAATCGTCTTTTTTAAATTAATTATGCTGTTTTTATATTAAATTAAAATCTTTTCTGGTTATTGTGTCAACTATTACATTTTTCGTTAACAATTCATCTTTTTTGGTCAGAAAAATTCAACCATTTTGTTAAAAGTGGAACTACTTTCTTAAACATACATTTTTTGTTAAAGATTCACGATTTTGGTGGAAACTTCTTGTTCAAAAATTATTCCTTCCGGTTAAAAATTCAAGTATTCCAGTTAAATATTCATCATTTTAGTTGAAAATTCATCTTTTAGGTTGGAAATAACATTACTTGGTTGAAAGTTAAACTCTTTTGTAACAATTTTTTTTTAATCGATGATTAGTCGTTTTGATCAAAAATTAATTTCTATTTGAAAAATGAACGGTTTCATTGAAAACTTCTTTTCTCTTTGGATGATTTTCGGTTGAAAATTGTTTTCTTTTTAGCTGAAAATGTAACTATTATTCCAGTCGAATATTCCATAATTTTAGTTAAAAAATCATTTCTTTGGTTGAACATTCATTTTTCGACTAAAAATTAAATTATTCAATTTTTGGTTGAAAAATTGTCTTTTTTAGATGAAAAATCGTCTTTTTTAGTTGAAAAATCGTCTTTTTATGTAGAAATTAGTCTTCTTGGTTCAAAATTCCTCTCTGGTCAAACATTCAATTATTCTAGTTAAAGATTCATCATTTCTTTTAAAAATTGATCTTTTTGATTTAAAATTGAACTATTCCAGTTGAATATTTACAATTTTATTTTAAAATTCACCACTTTGTTTGAAAATGTAACTATTTTTTTGAAGGTTAGTTTTTTTGGTTGAAAGTAATTTTTTTAACTTAAAATTTAACCTATTCCAATTGAAAATTCTATAGTTGTAGTTGAAAATCCATCTGTTTGGCTAAACATTAATTTCTTTAAACTTGAAATTGAATTATTTGAGTTTAATCTTCGAATTAAAGTTAAAAATTAATTTTGAAGTTTAATCCATATTTACTGTTTGAAAATTCAACTGTTTTCTAACAATTGGCCTTTTTGTCCAAAAAACTCAACAATTTCGTTGACATCTTTTTTGGTCAATCCGAGTTCGGATTCATTCGGATTGAAAATTTATTTCGGATTCATTCGGATTGGAAGTTCGGATTGAACCGGATTGAGTCGAATCAATTTTTGACCGATTTGGATCGAACGAAATGTAAAAAAATTCGGATTGGTTCGGATACAGATTCCGGAATGATTCAGATGATTTCGGATTGGTTCGGAAAGAATTCCTGTAAGATACTTTCGCCAGAGTTGTTTGTATGGTGATTTGCAAATTTTCAAGAATTTTTAATTATTTAAAGAATTTTTATAAACAAATGAAGAGACCTGTCATTTTTCAACGAATAGGATCAATTAGTTTAGGGAATCAAGAAAGAATGTATTTCCAATAAATCTTTTCTACAATACTTTGCAAATATACAATAATTATTGATTATTTTAACAATTTACCTAAACATATTCAGAGTTTCCCTATTCAAAAGGAATAGGCAGAATTTGTTTGCGGAGTCAACTAGGAATGTCTTTTTGAGGACTATTTTATATGCTGCTTTGTAAATGTACAGGAATTATTATTTGTAATATTCATTATAGATATAAATATATTGAAAATGTATGATTATTTTCAGGCAAAAGGAAATAATGGTGATGAAGTACTTGAAGATTGTGACTCATCTTCTGTACGTATCAACAGGAAAATCAAAAATACCAGACAGTGTTCTTTTGCGGATTATAGCGGTGAGAAAAATAATGATGTTTTCTTGTTTAAAAAATTCAAAAATGTTTACTTTGATAAATTTTAAAATTTAGATAGACATGATACCAATTTGTAAACTATATATTATTGTTTCAGCTTGGTACAAACATTGATGATTATGTATCAGGTGTTCGTGAAGAGGATTTAACAAACGTCCAGCCGTATATCATATTAATAAAAGGCGACATTGACTGAACGTACATTTTGCTCCGTCTCTAACGTTTTTTTTATAATTTTATAGAGTGTTAACTCTACAAAACCAAAAAGAGTGTGAGGAATTCCGTTCGATGGTTAGAAACAACATTAAAAAATTTCAACCCATCTGCCACTGAACATTTGTAAAATCAGTGAGATGATTGAGTCAGGATTGAGTGCGAATGAGTATTGATTTCTATAGTATATTTCACCGTTTTCGAAATAAACATACGTTATTTCCTATTTTAGATTTTATTACTTCCAAAATTTTCAATAAGTTTAAATTTTTTATTTTTCGTCGTAAAAAACAAGTGAAATACGAAGACTATAGACCCAATTTAGTAACATCGACTATGAATCTAGTAAAATGAACTAAATCCCAGTTAACTTTACCAGCATTCTCGTTAACTTAACTAAATTTGTTTTATAGTCATCGTATCTTGCTTAGCCTCTTTTTTCGATGTATTTGAAATAAGGCGGGAAATAAGTAACCAATGGTTGACTACATTTCAGACATGCGCACCTCTCCGAAAATGGGTGAAAAATACCATATTTGACTAACGAATTAGTAACTTTTAACTAACCAATCAGTAACTTTTGACTAACCAATCAGTAACGTTTGACTAACCAATTAGTAGTTTCGCCACCGGCCGCCACATCTAGAGGTTACTAATTGAATTGGTTAAATATAAGTAACCAATTCAATTAGTAAATTTTGACTAATTATCAGTTACTGAGTTCTTGCTTTTCAAATTAGTCAAATTTGACTAATAATTAGTTAAATTTAACTAATTCATATTTAGCGAGTATACTACATAATTATTATAAATATGATTTTGATTTTAATTGTTCTGATCATAGTCATTTTTAAATATCAGTCATATTCAAAAACGTTTAAAATTTTCTCCAAACAAAACGATAATTATTTAAAAATCTACAATAAATACCTGACCGGAGTCATAGAAATCTCAAGCGAACTGAGAATTAATAACCCAAATATTGAAACATTAGTCTAAATATAGAAAACCAAAATTTTGCATACAAGAAAAACTATGTGGAATAAATTTATAAATTTATAAATTGAATAATTTTTCATTTAAGAAGTTTTCTTCTCCTCTTTTCTTTATACATCAAATTGTAGACTTCATTCTAAAAATTCTATTTTTAATAAAAAAACCCGTTCAATTCTGAATAATACAGGATTATTATACCTTTTTAGGATACTGACTGAATTATTTTTACTCAAGGCACTTTGAGTAATCTTAAATTTACTAATTTCAAATTTCAAATCGCTTGCATGACCAGGAATATTCTTCTTCTGAAGAACTCTTTATAAAGTCGCATCTTGTTAAATTTTGAAGAAAAATCGCCAATAATTATTTCAATGAATTTATTTTTACTATTACTTTCAATGTAAATTGTTAGTAACGATATTAAATCTTTGGTTGTTTAAGGTTATGTAATTGAATATTGCCTACAATTTTTATAAAAGATTATTTATGTTCTTATAAGTGTCTGAATTCTGCTTTTAATATTATATGTACATATTTGTTTACTTTTCTATGGAAGTAGATTAAAACATTATTAATGATTCAAGATTTCAGAAAAACATAAAGTAAGGATTATTCGAATTTTTGTTTAAAAACTATTTGCTTATTGTTTTTTTTTATGTTGTGAAATGAGTCATTGTTATGTACATATATTTCAATTTGTTATTAAATTTGTTTTGGAAGTGAATTGAATGAATAGAAATGAAATATCAAACAAAAATATATATTGCTAAAATTATTTGAACTGTTGATGAAAATAATTGTTAATTTTTGTTATGCTTTGAACTGATTAGTTAATTATCAACTAAATTAATTAAGACCTACATTTTCGAAAATCGGTTTGAAAGGTTATGAATGATTTCAATTTTTAGAACCAAAAGTTCAAAATTAAGAAAAAATTGGTTTTAATATGAATTATGGTTGAATACTTCTTATTTTGTAAAACTGATTCACAATCATAAATCACATAAAGATTAAATTTTAATTTTTTTTTTAAATTATTATTAATTTAATTTTCAAAAATCTCGGAATTTACAATTATAAATAGTACTAGTAAATTCTACGTTACAAGGATTCACTGAATACATTCTTTGAAGATATAATTTCAGCAAGAATTTGATTGACTAAAAGATTTAAATGAATAAATAGTGATTCGAAAATTGAGTAAGGAAAAAAAAATGAATACAAAAAATTAATGCGCTTGCGTAATAGTCTAGTGATAATGTAATAGTCTAGTAGGAATATAAAACAGAGGGATAAAATTTTTTTTTTTAAATAAAAATACCAAAATATACATAAAACTGGTTTTATTCAATTTAAAGGAAAAATTAGAAAAAGGGTTTGTTTTGATGAAATAAAAAATTAATAATACACATAATCATACAGAAACACTGTTAAAAATAGTATTAAATTTAAAAATATCAATGTATGTTAAATTTAATATCTTAAGGATATGAAATCGCTATTAGGTAATGTTAATTAAATTTCATATACATTCATGATAATAGCTCAGATAATTTAATTTCGCACAAAATCAAACATTCTGTCTCTGTCTCTCTTTTTCTTTCTCTCTCGTTCATCCACAATTCGGAAATAATTTTTACATTTCCTTCCTCAAAGTTTTTTTTTTCTCTCTCCCCTTCTCCTCTTTCAAATCCCAGCCGGGTAATATACATTGAAGTTTTAAATTGGGAAATCCTGTAAACAAAATAATAAACAATGAAAACATATTATTAAGCTTTCATAAAATATACTAACGTGTAAACGACTTTGAATTTTTAAATAAAATAATTTGTTTTTTGAGTGAAAATTCATTTTTTACTTTGAAAAAATAAAAAAAATTGAATGAAATAAAAGAATTAGAAATTTTCAAAATTTAGAGAGAAATAAAGAAAAATAGAAATAAGAATTTCCTTCAACATTTTAATTTTATTTATCTTAAAATTTTATAAATTTTTAGAACAGTATTAACATCTTATATATTTTTATTTAAATTCATGAAAATTTACTGAAAAATATTATATTATTGGAAACCTTCTTTTATTCAAAATTCAATTTATATTTGAGCTTTATCAATTTTTTTTTTCCCCTATCAATAAAATTCAAGTAATAAAAAAAATCATCAGATAAATTAATTTTCTTTGTACTTACTCGAACAACCTTGTTCCTTAGGATACGCCAATTCCTTTGACTATAATCAAAATGATCAATGTATGGGAATCTACTATTATATAGAAATGCCCTCAATGCGAGCATACCATCCTTCAGATATTTGCTGCCATGGACGGTCCATTCCCTTGGCACTTGGATGGAGAACTCTTTATAGTTGACTACAGGGAACTCAGGAAGGGGACCCATCCACGTGTCAAATGGACCCACCTGAAAACAAATCAAATAAATGGTAATGCCTAGTAAAAATTAAAATGTGTCAATTATAATAAAAAATAGAGCTTGTTACTTACTCGGAAAAGAGCCGAACCATTAATTATAAATCGATGGCCATCAATGTCAAATGTCTGTCCATGCAGTGGTAACATTAGATCTACGTTTTTTTTTAAATTGTTTTTTTTATTCTCCAACATTTTTTTGGGCAATCCCATCCACTCGTCGGGGATCGTAATTAAATCATTTCCTATCTTAGTGGCACTTTCAGGCAAAATTTGTCTAAGATTTCCAATTTTAGTCACGTGTGAAGCAGGGACCTAGAAAAGAATTTATTTTTTTTATTATTGATGTTTGTTTCAATTTTTAAAACTTGTTTTCATTCCCATAATTGAATAAAATATGTATATAAAAAGTTTCCTTTACTCACGTGAACTAAATGCGAATTATTCATTCGGAAATAATAATTTCCGAGACACAACACTCCACACATTCCGAAAATCTGGAGCTCCTCTAACAGGACCTCCTTTATAAGTTCAATTTCTGGCAAGCAATTCCAAAAAGCGGGACCCTTCACATTGATTTCGTTATGCCGCACAATAATTTGACCGGCCCTTTCAAACCCCCTCCACAAAACCAAGTGGCTCAAAACACGTCTGTTTCTTTGAAGCCTCGATTCATGGATGTTAAATACACTTTCGCTTCCAATTTGGCCATCACAAATTATTTTTGATTTAGAAGGCGCTCCTGCGTCATCCTCATCTTCTGCCCTTTTTCTCTTACATAAGTTCATTGGTACCCCAATTTCAATTGTGTAATCATCATTCGTCGATGGTCCGGAAATACTCTCACTGAGTATTGGAAATGACGACGGCCCGGGTAAATCCTTTTCCACCGAAACATCCACTGATGGACCAAAACACTCCGCCAAACACTCGCGTTCACTCTCCGATTCCAAATCAATAATTTTCATTAAATCATCGTAACTTCGAGGCGAATAAGTAAATTCACTAGGAATGTCTAAATTAAGTAACTCGTCAATGTTGAAATCAGACATTTTTTTTGTTTGTTACTGATATAACAAACCGCGCACAAAAAGAAAAAAAAAGACAAGGAAACAAGGTCAACCGTCAACCTTCGAAAACTTCAGACTTATGACAAAAAAGGGTCCCGAGAAGAAAAAGCTTCAGTGCACCCCCACCCTTAGTGAAAACTCATTAAAGAAGAGAAAATGTCCTTCTACCATTTAGCACAGGAGAATTGATTCCAAATTTTTTAGGTCCGCCTCCTTGGGAAAAGCTAAATAGAGAAAGGGGCGTTGGAAACTACCAGCAATAAAAAAAAGGAAAAGAGTCCCAATACTCCCACCCAAAAAATAGCCAGAGTCCCACTAAACCAACCCTTTGATTACCTCAGCTCATTTCTTCATCTCCCTCTCTTTCTCTAAACTACTAAAAACCATTTGATTATAACAAAGATTAGAAAATCCATGATATATATATATATATATATATATATATATATATATATACACTAATAATTATTCTTATTTTAGTTCATCTTCCTTTTATATTGACATTTACAAATCACGTAATTATAAAAAGAGATTACATTACAATTTATAGAGAATAACGAAAGAATTTTTGTTTTAGCATAAAAATGAAAAAAAATATAAAGTTTTATTGCTCGAAACTAAGTCTTAACTTTAAGAATAGAGATTAAAAATCCATGATATTCATACTAATAAAAAATTTCTTACTTTATTTCATATTCCTTCTTATATGGACATATAAGAATCACTTAATTATACAGAAGCGATTACAGTAAAAGTTATATAAAATAAAATCTTTTTTTTTTAGATTAAAAATTATAGAATTCATTATATCTGCACAAATACTTATTTGTTCCAGTGAATTTTTCTTTTAGTCAACATATAAGAATCATTTAACAACACAAAAGTGATTACAGTAAAATTGATAAGTATGAAAATAGAAAAATTTTCATTTTATCTGCACGAATAATTATTTCAATTCAAGTGCATTTTGTCTTTTGTTGACACATAAGAATCAGATAATTATAAAAGCGATTACATTAAAATCTATAGAAAAAATGATCTTTAAGGGAAAATATATAAAAATAAAAAATAAAATATATTCTTTTATCGCACGTAATTTATGGAATGCATGATTATTGAGAAAATAAAAAATTATAGGATATAAATCCCCATAGAATCAAATTACAAGTAGAGAGTATACATTTATAAGAAAATCATCATATACAGACAAAGTTAATTGCTTCATATATAAATTATCATTTATGGAATATAAACTTGTGAATTTTGGGGATAAGACTCAGAAAATATGAACAATAGCTTCAATTTCAATGGACACTAAATTATAAAAATAAAAAAAGAGGCAAAGAAATGAGATTTGTATTTCTTTCTACTCTGTTTTTATGTCAATTATTATAAAATAAAACATATAAATGTTATCTTTGTCAGTAAGAATATTTCTTTTTCTCCTTTTTTTCAATTTCTCGCGAACATGACAATATTATACACATCGAAAATCAAAATGCACCGGTATTTTGAAAAGATGATTAACCCTTTACGGTCTCAATTATATAGCAGTTGAGATTGAAAAGACCATTTTTTCTCTCTCTCCCTCTCTCTCTCTCTCTCTCTCTCTCTCTCTTCGCTCATGGAAATCAATCAGCCTTTTATTTTTTTTGTTAGTAGGAAGACAGTAGGTCATGCTCTTTATGAACATGACTCTTTGATTCCCTGTTTAATTTTCAAGTTCCTAAAACAATTCCAGTAATCAACATATTGTGAATTCTAAATTCGATGAACAAATCCAGACGGTAATAAATATAAATATTAGCAATTGATTTCTTTGAACGTTGTGAATTTAGCATCATTTATAGGTGCGATAGTACGGCTTCATTTATAGTTTGAGTTAACGATTCAAACAAAATTTATTATTCCCGTAATTATATTTTACTGCGAAGTTTAATTGAAAAATGATACAATAACTTTTTATTCATTGTATAATTTTTCTTCCTTTAATAATTTTCACTTATGAGTAAAAATCGATAATACTACGATCATTGATGTAAATGCCATATAAATGTTAATAAGACTCGAGATATTTTATTTATATATTTGAACAAATATGCACACTAAATACTTCACAAACAGTATTAACATCAATTATAATATGATTCATATAAAAATCATACACATTTTTCTCATATATATGTTAGCCAAATATTTAATGGGAAACCCCTAGAATATTAAATAATTCTTCATTTCTCCTCAATTTCTTCACAATTGTATCGATGATGGACGCATGCCGCCCATCCTCGATCTGCGAGGGGAGGGTATAGCTCTGCATAATCTTGTTCAAATTTGTAAAATTACAAAGCATTGTGAAATCATCGTTTACTGAAACTTAATTGTTATTAATTTTGAAAATGTTATTAACATATGGAAATTGTAAAATCATCGTTTACTGAAACTTAATTGTTATTAATTTTGAAAATGTTATTAACATATGGAAATTGTGAAATCATCGTTTACTGAAACTTAATTGTTATTAATTTTGAAAATGTTATTAACATATGAATATTGTAAAATCATCATTTACTGAAACTTAATTTTTATTAATTTTAAAAATGTTATTAACATATGAAAATTGTAAAATCATCATTTACTGAAACTCAATTGTTATTAACTATGAAAATGTTATTAACATATGAAAATTGTGAAATCATCGTTTACTGA
>CAKNXH010042753.1:0-31109 GCA_932178445.1 Andricus quercusramuli
GTTCGTTTCTCGAAGTCTTGGAGAACAATGTCAGGCCTCGAGTGCGCAACGGAGACTGCTGCCCGAAAATCGTAATTCCAGAAAATCTTGCACTTCTCGTTTTGGACAATTGACTCTATATCCCTTGGAGCGTTCGGCAGGGCAGGGTCGCGACCAACACCGTAAGAGCGACAAAGGTGGTAATAAAGTACTCTTAGGGCCGCATTATGTCTATAGATATACGTTGTTCCTGCGTGGGTCGGACACCCCGATAGTATGTGTTCTAGGTACTCAGCGTGTGCATGACACGCTCTGCACCTATCACTGGGAACTTCTTGACATAAAATGCGGGCGCGGTATGCTAAGGTGGAGATTACACCGTCCTGGCATGGGAAAATAAAGCCCTCTGTACCTGAATTGAGCCCTGATGATTTGAGGAAAGCAAAAGTTTGCTCGTATGACAAGGACTGTTTTTCTACATTTCTGTGAAAGTTTCCGTGCATATGCTTGTCGAGTAGCTCTTGGTTAAATTTTCTAACCTCTGCTTTCTTTACTTCGGCTTTTAGACGTGAAGCATCTAGATGTAGTAATGCAGTTTCCTCACTTCTGATGTTGAAATTCAGGCCAAGGGTCTCGGCAGCTTGCTCAGCGGCTTTGTAAAGGAACGCTCCTTCGCCAATCATCTCGTGGTTTCTGACCATCTTTAAGAGAGGATCTCTGCCATTCGCAACTATGTAAGCTGTACTTAAAACAATTCGGTTATGAAGACATTGGAGATTCAGATGTCCGCGTCCGCCTTGACGGCGTGAAATGTATAATCGCGGAACTGACGAATTGATATGCAAGCTTTTATGCATATGCATGATCTTACGCGTGGTGACATCAAGGGCCTTAAGCTCGTTCTTCGTCCACTGAACCACCCCAGACGAGTAGAGTAGAACCGGGATGGCAAGCATGTTAGTCGCAGATACCTTGTTCAACGCCGACAGATTGGAAGAACAAATCTGTCGAAGAAGATGCGTGTATCTGCTTCGAAGAGACGCCTTCATTGATGTTACGTCCTGAATGCTGCTTTGAGGCACGCCCAGGTATGTATAGGTCTCTCCAGTGTTAAGATGTCTAACAACACTTACATCCGTTTGTTTAGGGACGTTTGTCATAAGGACAACCGTAGGATTTCGCCGGGAGCGGGTGCTAATCTTTAAAATTGCACCCCCTCCCAGCAAAACCACGGTAAAATTTCAGCCGTAACCACGTCTCACGAGCGTGAGAAAGGTGGTTACAGTCTGCGATGAATTCAATACGATGATCCGGAAAAAGCCTCGTGCACCCTGAGGACACGGAGCGACCCAAGGACGACCGCCTTCTGCATTTCCCCCGCAACTACTTTAGCATTTTGTTGACACACGGGGATGCTTTGGCACCTCCAAGAGCGCTGATGATTAAGACGATTAGCTTAACAGAATTTTCCGGGTATAACCGTCGCAACACCCTTATAAGATCTTCATACCTGTCTTTCTTTTCTTTCTCCTTGGCTGTGACGTTTTTGTCAGCTGGTGCCGAAAATTCGATAACGAACCTGGTTCGAAATCAAGGAGAACTATGTCAGGTCTCGAGTGCGCAACAGAAACAATTGTCGAGAATATAAAGTTCCAGTATATACGGCACTTCTCATTTTCGACAATTGACTCTATTTCCCTAGGAGTGTTTAGCGGAGCGGTATTTGGGACAATTCCGTACGAGTGACAGAGATGGTAATAAAGCACTCTTAGTGCTGCATTGTGCCTTTGGATGTAGGTCGTTCCCGCATGAGTTGGACAACTAGATAGTATGTGTCCTAGATTCTCCGGGTGTGCGTGACACGCTCTCCAGCCATCATCGGGAATATCTTGGCTCAAAATGTGGCAACGGTATGCTAGAGTGGAAGTGACACCGTCTTGACATGCCAAAATGAAACCTTTCGTGCCCGACTTCAATCCGAATGATTTAAGGAAAGCCTACGTTAGCTCATACGACATCGACTGATCCTCCACATTTCTGTGGAAGATGCCGTGCATCCTCTTGTCGAGGATCTCTTCGCAGAAGTTTTTCTCCTGTGTCTTCTTAATCCGGGCCTTCAGGAGTGAGTATTCAAGATGGATAAGATTTGATGCATTTTGCCGACCCCTGATATTGAAGTCAAGGCCGAGTGTTTCAGCAGCCTGCTCCGTTGCTTTGTACAGAAACGACCCTTTGCCTACTTCTGCATGTTTCCTGACCATTTTAAGAAGAGGGTCTTGTCCATTTGCGATTATATGTGCTGTACCCAGAATAATCCTGTTGTGAAGAAATTCAAGATTCAGTATTCCACGACCACCTGGACGGCGTGAGATGTAAAGTCGTGGAACAGAAGACTTGAGGTGCATGCTTTTGCTCATGTGCATAACCTTTTGGGACCCGATATCGAGGGATCTGAGCTCGTCCTTCGTCCATGGAACTACTCCAAATGAATAGAGTACTACCGGGACGGGAAGCATGTTCGTTGCAGATACTTTTTTCTTAGCCGACAGTTCGGAAGACCAAATCTGCCGGATAAGACGTTTGTATCTGCTTCGGAGAGTATCCTTTATAGATGTCACGTCCTGAATGCGGCTGTGTGGCACGCCCAGGTATGTATAGGTCTCTCCAGCGCGCCTTTACAAACACATCCATCGATGAGCAGGTTCTCTGGACATCCTGCTACGCCTTTCTTTGAGCCGCGTTATTCATGCATCTCTCGCCACACAGGTCCAATTTTTCGAACAATCCTATCATTTAGGATAGCTGTAAAGATCTTATACAGTGTGTTCAGACAAGTTATTGGCCTGTAATTCTTAGGGTCAGCTAAGTTGCCCGTCTTCGGCAGGAGCAACGTGCGCCCTTCCATCAACCGCTCCGGAATAGGCTCTTCCGACTTTAGATATAAGGTGAAAATTCGGGCCAGATGCTGGTCGATTAAAGGAAACTTCTTCCACCAGAAGGTCTGGATACCATCTGGACCCGGAGCGGAAAAGTTCTTCATGCCTCTTAATACGTTTTTTCACCTCCTCTCTGTCTATCTCTCTCTGTCTCTCTCTCTCTCTCTCTCTCTCTCTCTCTCTCTATATATATATATATATATATATATATATATATATATATAATATCCAAGGGATATAGAGTCTATTGTCCGAAATGAGAAGTGCCAAATTTTCCAGAACTACGATTTTTGGGCAGCAGTCTCCGTTGCTCACTCGAGACCTGACATTGTTCTCCAAGACTTTGAGAACCGAACTATATTCGTGATCGAATTCTCTTCTCCGTCCGAATACAACATCACTGCGAAGGAGAAAGAAAAGGAGGAGAGATATCAAGACCTTAAGAGAGAGCTGCAACGACTGTACCCAAAATATTCAGTGCGAGTAATTGTCCTTGTGATCGGTGCTTGCGGAGGTGCGAAACTATCACTGGTTCGTAACCTCAAAGCCATACACGCGTAGAAAAAATATGCCAAGGCACTTGCGAGATGGATGCAGAAAGCTGTCATCCTTGGGTCGCTTCGTGTCCTCAAGAAACACGAGGGTTTCGCCGGCCTGTCATTATGATTTCGTCGTGCCCTGTGACCACCCATCTCACGGTTGTGAGACGTGGCCATGAGTATGATTTACCGCGGTTCTACTGGGGGCTATTGGCATTTTTTAGATGACGGTTGCTCTTAGTTGGACCCTGCAGGTGTTTGTTTAACTCTTTTTTTTTTTAATTATATATATATATATATATATATATATATATATATATATATATATATATGAGAGGAGGTGAAAAACCTATTAAGAGGCATGAAGAACTTTTCCGCTTCGGGTCCAGATGGTCCTCAGGGTGCACGAGACTTTTGCGGGATCATCATATTGAATTCATCGCAGACTGTAATCACGGACGACGTCTCAGAGTATCAGCCTTATCCTTGCACGCGGGGCTCTACAAGGATTGACAAACCATTTCCCTAGCTGCTCGTGGGAACAACAATGAAACCAACAAACCACCAAAATGTTGTAGATGCGGTTCAAAACGATCGAACGCGCAGAGCACCCGACAATGGATCGGCAAACAATGCCGATCACCCTAAAGTTCGGGGTGCTGAAAATAATTTAGATGGAAACACGACGACGAACCGGCGAAACGCCCACATTCAGTGGACGGATCAACTTAAGAATGACGTGCTAGACTGCTACGATGCCAGTATTATCCCTGTTCGCGGAGACTTTATGGCGCGTATGCATACTCTGTGGTGCCAGAAACACCCAGAGCTTCAATACGTTTCGCATCAGTCTTTGCGAAATCAAGCCGACTACCTCAGTTTATGGTGCTGCGAGAGCTTTGGCTGATTCAAATCGAAGGCTGAAACCGACGATGGATCAGAAGACCAGACGACGCTTGCATCAACTGAACAAGAAAATTGGACGGGCAAGACAGAATGCGTCTTGTGTTCAATGTGTAATCGACTACATAACATCTAGTAGACCGTTCACGGAAAGGGTTCGAAAGTTCGCCCAAGAACTAAGGACCTTGAATCACACACTGAACAAGTCAAAGCTGCTGACAATCAAGCAGGATATTGTTGACAAAATAAGGCTGTTATCTGACGCAAGGAGGAGGATACAGAAGAGGGAGAGATGGAACAGGGAGAATCAACAGTTTCTTGCTGACCCATCACGCCTCTTCATTGATCCCCCTGTTTTTGTAAAAAATCCACCCAAGCCCAAGGAGGTAGAGACTTTTTGGAGAGAGGTGTACAAGATCCCGAAAACACTAGAGTTGAAAGAAGATACTGACAATATCATCCGCTTCAAGGAGTTTTGCGACAGCCTCATAAAATCTGAGGAGGAGTGCCCATCAGTCACTGCCGAAGAGGTGAAAAAAGCACTTAGAAGCACTAAGAACTTTTCCGGTGCTGGACCAGATTGTATCAAGAACTTTTGGTGGAAGAAGTTTACTTCTATACACCAACATTTGGCCCGCATATTCACCTCATATTTAAAGTCGGAGACGCCCATTCTGCAGTGGCTGGTGTTAGGACGCACTATACGCCTACCGAAAAAAGGCAACTTGTCCAGACCAGAGAATTACAGGCCAATAACTTGTTTAAACACACTGTATAAGATCTTTACAGCTGTCCTAAACAACAGGATCGTTCGCCGAATTGAGCCTGTATGGCGAGAGATGTACGAACAACGAGGCTCGAAAAAAGGTGTAGCAGGCTGTCGAGAGAACCTGCTGATTGACAGGTGTGTCTGTAAAGACGCTGCCGCCCATCAACGCGTCCTGTCAATGGCCTGGATTGACTACCGGAAAGCTTTCGATTCAACCTCTCATAGAGTTATCATCTGTCTGTTGGAAAGCTTGAAGGTACATCCACACATAGTGAGATGCATAGAGAGATTGATGCCTCTTTGGAAAACTAGATTTACCATCTCATCTAGGAATCATCGTCTGACGACGAACAAGGTCACCTTCCAGAGGGGCGTCTTTCAAGGGGATAGTATGAGCCCTTTGCTTTTTTGCATCACACTTCTGCCTCTATCTCTCGCACTACGAAATTCTCCTGGATACCTCTGTCCGAAACAAGAAGTGCCAGATTTTCTGAAACTAAGATTTTCGGGCAGCAGTCTCCGTTGCGCACTGGAGGCCTGACATTGTTCTCCAAGACTTCGAGAAACGGACGATATTCGTGATCGAATTCTCGGCTCCGTCCGAATGCAACAGCACTGCAAAGGAGAAAGAAAAAGAGGAGAGGTATCAAGAACTTAAAAGAGAGCTGCAACGACTGTACCCAAAATATTCGGTACGAGTAATTGTCCTTGTGATAGGTGCTCTCGGAGATGCTAAATTATCACTGGTTCGTAACCTTAAAGCCATACCCGGGTGCCAAAAATATGCCAAGGCACTTGCGAGATGGATGCAGAAAGCTGTCATACTTGGGTCGCTTCGTGTCCTCAAGACACACGAGGGTTTCGCCGGCCTGTCGTTGTGATTTCGTCGTGCGCTGTGACCACCCATCTCACGGATGTGAGACGTGGCCATAGGTGTATTTTACCGCGGTTCTACTGGGGGCTATTGACATTTTCTTTTTCTTTTTTTTTAATTATATATATATATATATATATATATATATATATGGGACGTTCCATGTCAACCGGATCAGTGCTATGCCTAAAGTTTGGGGTAGTTAAAAAAATCCAGCAATGGGTCATTTCAAAGCTAAGGAGGTCTACGTTCAAATGTTGAGTGCGCCTTTGAAACATCCAATATGGCGGCTCCAATATGGCGCCCGAGAGCTCTCAATTTCTGTGACAAAAATTTAAATACGCACCTAAATTAAAATTTAGTCCATATTTAAAGTGCTATATACGCTTTTAGACGTATTTTGTCCTTCTAAACACGAATCCGCTGTTAGAATTTAGCTATAACATCACGTTTCTTCCTAACCTCCAAAAAACGAGTAAAAACCAGTAAAAATGTGCGAAAGTGTACGTGAAAAAAACAGAAACCTGTATTTTTCAAATCCTTCACTTCTTCTATGAACAGATGGATCTGTTAAATCCAAATCCACCTCCGCAATTAAGCTGACGTGTCTCGGCTGTTTCTAACCTAAAAAATCAATATTCTTTATAAAATATTTTTTTTTTAATTTAGTCGATTTACGCCAAATTTGATATGTGAGGGTTATTGGAATCGTTGATCATGAATCTGAAGACAAGTCTGCAAAATTGAAGATGGCTCGTCGGCCTTCGGCATCTTGGTTGGATGTAGTCAGTTATTTGCGTCGTTCGTCTGGCTTCTTCACAGAGGCGGCCTCCCTGAACGACGCGCACCGCATTGTACCCGGCAGATGACGGTCCGGGTTTTCTCTTCTTCAGCGGCGCAGAGGTTAGCACTGCGGCGTACTTTCGCACGCTGCAGCCTTATGGCCCTCATTGCCGCACCTCCAGCAGGCCTGAGTCCTGTCTGGACCCCTGCATTCCGCCGCCCTGTGGCCAAAGCCCAGGAAGCGGTAACACCTTACGGACTCCGTCTTCTTCCGCACGCGACAGGACACCCACCCCACTTTAATGTGTCCCGTGCGGAGAAGTCTTGCCGCCAGCTCCTCCCTCCTCCCGACAAAGGCCTTCAGATTAACACTGGAGGCCTTTTTCGTCATGCTCACCTTGATGTCTCCAGTTGCAGCTTCTCCGAAATGATTTCGGACCGCAGCCTCGACCTCTACTTCGTCTGTGATCGAGTCGAGGTCCAGGACCTCGACTTCGATGCGGGAAACGAGCTCACGCACGTTTCCCCCATTTCCTACAGCCTCCTTGATGGCCGCGGACAGCTTTGATCTGCCATCCGCAGCCGGCCCTACTTCCACAAGAACCACTCCTTTTCGGGTGTGCCTGACACCCCTGATTTTTACACCGAGGGCGTCCGGCTTCACCTTTTGCTTGAGGTTCCTGAGGACCTCCGCATAGCTCGAACCCTCGGCTGGTCTTATCAAGACCGACTTGGATCGGGCTCTCTTCTGCTTCTCCTTCTTCTTCATGGGTGCGGGTGCAGTTGTTGTCGCCCCTACCTCGTCTTCCTTCGGCGTTGAGAACGCTGCTGCCGTAGCGCGCGTCCTCGGCTTCTTCCTTATTGGTTTAGAGGACCCTGCCTCAACGGGGCTCAGTGTGGTCTCCCTCTCTCGCTTCGCAAGATGGGTGGAGGGAGCTTCCACGGCTTTGTCAGTCTGAGTCCCCGTTTGACTCGCGTCCTTCTTCTTCTGGCTTGCCTTCCTTCTTTCCTCAATCCTCCCCTTTTTGCCTACGGCTCATCCGACTTCTACTGGCACAAATGAGAACCTGTACTGGGCTCTAAATATGGCACCAGACAGGTCCTGCGCCAGTTTTTTTGCTGCCTCAAGTCCATGCTTGATTGGCATGAACATATTTTTTTTCGTGTCTGAAAAATCCTGCATCTCCTGCAATACGTTCTGCATCTTTCCGATGAGCTCTTCAGCGTCTTTCATTTATTGAGTAAACAATTTTTTACAAAATTTTGATCTCCCAATTCCCAGTTTCTTAAGGTTGCATGAGAAGCAGATGCCTTGCAATTTTCAGCTCAATTGGATAATGTATATGAGACTTGCAGGCCCCTTCAATTTCCCCATACATTTTAGGCAAATGGTAGAAATTGAGCAAAAGTTTCAAATTTATCGCATTCGCGGGTTGTTCTCTTGCCCTGCTCGTCTCTCCTCTCTCCCCACTTTCTCATGACGGTGGTGAGGTATGCGTGCATGAGGCTATCAAGCAGGGCGACAACTTACTTGTATTTATCGTGACAATTATGTGAAGAAGTGTTTTTCCTGACTGAAACATAAGGATTAATCATGCTAAAGTGAATGTCCTTATTACAAGGAAGCTATACAGTGCTTTTAATTTGTTGAAATATATACTATTACTCAAGTAATGTTCAAATTATGATGTGTTTGGAGAACATAATTGACTACCCTTTCTCCTCCTGCATCTGTGAACTTTGATAGCTTTTTTGTGCGCAATTGAAGGGTCGGATCGAAGAACGGGACGTGCGCTCGATTGCCCCTGAACGTTATGCAATCTCCCGACAATTCGCGCTTGTCCCGTTCGCCCGTGTTGACATTAAAAAAAAAGGTACAAATCGTTGATTCTCAGAGAACTTCCAGGGAGAAAGTTGTTCCGTAGGGATTAACGAATAAATCTGCGCAAGCAGCATATTATTTCATTTTGTATATCACAAGATATCTTTGAGGAAAGTGTGTAAAATTTTCAACATTTTTCATACACAACCTATATGCAGTAACGGCAATTGTTTCCTCAGCGTGCATCATTTCGTTTTACTCAGCTCGTGATATCTTGTGATATACAAAACGAAATAATATGCTGCTTTCGCAGATTTATTCGTTAATCCCTACGGAACAACTTTCTTACTGGAAGTTCTCTGAGAATCAACGATTTATACCTTCTTTTAATGTAAAAAACGGGCGAACGGGACAAGCGGGAATTGTCGGGAGATTGCACAACGTTCAGGGCGATCCGAGCGCACGTCCCATTCTTCGATCCGACCCTTCAATTATAATATTATGGTCCTTCGAGAATGGATCTAGGCTTTTTTTCACCGGAAAGACGGATCTTGTGATCCAGGTGGGTCTGAGAAAAGTGTAAATGTTAGTGGAAAATTACGCGCGTTATTCTAGTGGAATCTGTGGAACGGGCTATTCGGCGCATGTTTATGTCATTTCTGCAGCAATCAACGTCAACAGGTGCATGTACACTACCGCACATAGGCGTGTAGTGAGTATTCATGCTAGGAGTTTCGGGACAAAATTATTTCCGCAGGATTCGTTTTCACTAGATTACGTGAACTCATGCTGGTACGCGACAATACTTTTGCCGCGAGCTGTCTAATCTATATACACATGACTGTAAGTACGCGCAACTATTTGATTCGCCTATTTTGATTTTATACAATTAGCTTCGTGCACTGACTGGCTTAACTAACTGGCTTCTTTTAAAGTGATTCAGACTTTAATCATGATCTTTCTTAAATTTTATTAATTGAACCTGTGCTATGCTTCTTATTTTCAACTGGCCTGTCGAATACTTAAAAGCGTTAATGATTTTAACACGAAAATTAATACTTTTCGTGATGTTCTGTTACACTTATTTATAGTTTTGAATCTGACTCGAAGTTCTCAATAATCACATTTTATGTGGATATTTTGTTAGTCTTAATTATTTTTCAAAGTACCCAGCTTATCCAAATTCGCAACAGTGCAATATCAGCGGTTCACAGGTATTTGTTATGCATTTTCGTGTTAAACAAAGAAGGGCAAATACAACTTAACGAAAAATTTGGTTAAGATGCGTAGAGCTGCGCTTGGGAAACACTGGGGAAAGTTCGAGTCCACTCATGCACAGCTTCTAACGGTCAAGGCGGACAATAAAGACAATGCTTACTTCTCTAAAGATATATATTCACAGTGTGAGGACAAATACGTTGCAGCGAATGCCTATATGCTCGACATGTAAATGTTTAGCTAAGAAAGATGTATCCTCAGTTATAGTTAACCATGTTTTCAGGAGTGTATACTGAATGGCCAGCTTCTAGAGATTTGTTTGAATCAATGGTTAACAATGATAAGGATTTCCCGACTGTTCAAAAATTATATTATTTGAAGGCTAGCTTGGTGGGTGAACCTGCTCAACTTTTGCTCAACATTCCGACTACTGGTGCCAATTATGAACGAGCGTGGAATATCTTGGTTGCTAGATATGAAAACGAGAGTGTCATAATTAATTCTCATCTGGCCAAGTTATTCAGTATTAAACAAATCACCAAGGAAGATGCGGAAGAGCTGCGTTCACTGCTAAACGATAACTACGAGGTGATAGGGGCCTTGAAGCCGATAAAAAGACCCACTGACGGTTGGAACGATCTGCTGGTCTATTTGATCATACAACGACATGACCTTCAGACTAGGAAGGCTTGGGAAGACATAGTGGGCTCCGTGACTAGCTATCCGACGTTTGAGAGTCTTAAAAAATTCTTGAATAGTAAGGTGTATGCTTTGGAAGCAATTCATGCTACTCAAGTAGCAAAAGCGACGTCTCCATCTACTGGTTTCAATGAAAAATCATCTGGATCTAAGAACCATAAAAGAGGGACGCATGCTCATAGTGCTTCGATCAAGGAGGGTAATTGTCTTATATGTACATGTAATAATTTTATCTTCTTTTGTCCAACTTTCTGATCAAGCAATACTGAAGAATGTCGACACTAGTACAGACGCATCGCTTGTACTACAATTGCTTATGTAAGCACATGCTACGTTCTTGCTCTTCTACAAAAACATGTCAAACTCGTGCAGGTCATCATTATACACTGGTCCCCCTAATATGAACCCTCCCGCTCCACCTTCCACTACTGATAACGATGCTGTAATTGATTCATCAAATATTAACTCTGTTGCTAATACTATTCCCAGATGATAATGAGTAAGTCTCGACCTTTTTGTACATTAAATCCTTGATCAGTCTTCGATTAGAAAGGTCATTTAAATTAAAGACGAAATTATTATACGTTTCGGTCCTGATTTTGGACCCTCTTCAATAAATTTATTTAAGTCAAATTCTGAAACAATGCAAAAAACAAAACAAAAAATCGTTCAACATACAAAAAAGTAAAAAACATAGTAAAATGAAGAATGTTTAGATGAGTGACAATTTTGAGTAATCAAAACCGTTAAGTTTGTAAATGAAAGAAATTACTCTAATATGATGAGTATGTTATTGGTAAGACAAATTTTGTTAAACAATAGATTAAAAACATTTGAAAAAGTCCACTTATTTAAAAAGTTAATAAAAACATACCTATACAAATAGTTCAAACATACCATATAAAGTGTTTCACGTCAGACAGATACAAAGTCAAAAATTAAAAATCATGAAGGAAAATATGTAAGCAATATTTATATCCAATGAGTCACTTTCTGTAAGGTCAGTAGAATAAAGAGACAATAAGTATTTTCAATTTATGATAGACAATCAGACGTTTCGGCTTAGATTGGAGCCCTCATCAGTCAAATTTATTAAAGTTTCTAGAAAATTTTTTAAAATAATATGAAAAATTATAAAGTGCAAAAAAGCTGAAAATAAAAAAAAACAATGTGTTTATATAAATAATAAAGAAAAAACATACCTGAGAAGAAAAATGCCAAAATTGGTCATTATTGTTTAAAATAGAGTCAAAAATTATAGTTAAAACTAAATAAATAAATACGAAGGACGGAAACACAACGAGCCAGGACAGATGGCAAAGTCTGACTGTGTATGTATGAAAACTAAGGCTGGAAAACCAATTAGAAGGAAAATATGACTACTAAAGGTAAAGTAGAGTGATAAGTTGTTATAACTTGGTAAGCGGTTTATATTCAAGCGGGAAGAAATTTTGTTCAAATCTAATATTGACATTATTATCTATTTTATTAATGAAAAAGTTTTCAATCATTTTTCTGCGAGCAATACTATTCTCAACTGAGAGAATTTTAAAATGATCAAAATCAAAATTGTGGCCAAGTTCTAAAAAATGTTCTGAGGGAGCAGTGTGATTTGAAGTGCCCGGATTTCTAATAGAGTTTTTATGTTCACGTGTGCGGGTTTCAATGCATCTAGCTGTTTGTCCGATGTATGAAGAATCACAAATCCTTACAATCATATTTATAAACGACACCAGATAATTTACCTTTAGGTAAAGGATCTTTGAGATTATTGAAAAATTTGGAAAAACTATTGATAGGTTTGTAGATGGTTTTTATATTGTAAGAATTTAATATGTGTTGAATTTTTTCCGAGAGATTTTTTATATACATATGGACAGACTGTAAAATCAATATACTTTTTTGAATTATTACCATTCTTTTGAGTTTGAAAAGATTCAGAATTGTAAAACTTGTTAGTTTCTTTTTTTAAACAGAGATCAATGAGAGATTTAGGGTACACCATATCACCGATAGTCTCTCTTTCGTACAAAAAATAAAATTCCAAAAGATTCCATCTAATTATGTTTTAGTTTCCTTGGATGTGGTCTCTATGTTCAATAACATTCCTATCTCAAAGGTTTTAGACTGCATTGAGTTGAAGTGGCCGGATATCAGTAGACATACTTCCATTCCGTTGGACAAATTTATTGAATTGGTTAAAATCTGCTTGGATTCCACGTATTTCAAATTTAATCAAGTAACCTATAAACAGGTCTTAGGATTAGCTATGGGCTCTCCACTTTCCCCTTCAGCTGCGAACTTAGTTATGGAAAATTTAAAATCTAATTGTTTGTCATCGTTACCTTTTGCTATTCCGTTTTTCTTTCGTTATATCGACGATATAATTACTGCTGTTCCCCTTGATAAGCTGGATTTTATCCTTAACTTGTTCAACTCTTACCACTCTAATATTAAATTTACAATTGAAGTTGAAAATAATTCGCAAATTTGCTTTTTAGACACACTTATCAAAAGTATCGATGATTCTCTAAAAATCGATTGGTTCCAAAAGTAATCCTGGACTGGTAGGTACTTGAATTTTGATTCTGCACATCCTTACAATCATAAAACTAGCATCGCTACTGGCCTATTTTTTAGAAGGTTTCGCATCTCGGACATTGCTTTTAGAACTAAAAATATTAATTTAATTAAGCAAACTCCAATTAACAATGGCTACCCTAAATCTCTCATTGATCTCTGTTTAAAAAAAGAAACTAACAAGTTTTACAATTCTGAATCTTTTCAAACTCAAAAGAATAGTAATAATTCAAAAAAGTATTTTGATTTTATAGTCTGTCCATATATAAAAAATCTCTCGGAAAAAATTCCACACATCTTAAATTCTTACAATATAAAAACCATCTACAAACCTATCAATAGTTTTTCCAAAATTTTTCAATAATCTCAAAGATCCTTTACCTAAAGGTAAATTATCTGGTGTCGTTTATAAATATGATTGTAAGGATTGTGATTCTTCATACAACGGAGAAACAGGTAGATGCATTGAAACCCGCACATGTGAACATAAATACTCTATTAGAAATCCGGGCACTTCAAATCACACTGCTCTCTCAGAACATTTTTTAGAAATTGGCCACAATTTTGATTTTGATAATTTCAAAATTCTCTCAGTTGAGAATAGTATTGCTCGCAGAAAAATTATTGAAAACTTTTCATTAATAAAATAGATAATAATGTCAATATCAGATTTGAACAAAATTTCTTCCCGCTTGAATATAAACCGCTTACCAAGTTATAACAACTTAGCACTCTACTTTACCTTTAGTAGTCATATTTTGCTTCTAATTGGTTTTCCAGCCTTAGTTTTCATACACACACAGTCAGACTTTGCCATCTGTCCTGGCTCGTTGTGTTTCCGTCCTTCGTATTTATTTATTTAGTTTTAACTCTAATTTTTGACTCTGTTTTAAACGATAATGACCAATTTTGGCATTTTTCTTCTCAGGTATGTTTTTTCTTTATTACTTATATAAACCCATTGTTTTTTCTTTGATTTTCCGCTTTTTTGCACTTTATAATTTTTCATATTATTTTAAAAATTTTCTAAAAACTTTGATAAATTTGACTGTTGAGTGCTCCAATCTAAGCCGAAACGTCTGATTATCTAGCATAAATTGAAAATACTTATTGTCTATTCATTCTACTGACCTTACAAACAGTGACTCATTGGATATACATATTTAAGAGGTCGAGACTTATACATATTGAACAGTAAGCAATATTTGTATAAAAACATATAAAATTATAAAGACTTAATAATGTTTTAAAAACCATTTTACCAAGTTGGCAAGACTTCGCGACACACCGCTCGCCAACTTGGTTGAACGTCTACTGAGGAAAACAATGAAGGTGAAAACTGAGACGACATTAAACAATGAAATCTATCATAATAACGAATTTCAAAACCTTCAAATGCGATCAAACAATTAAGAAACAGGGGATTCAATGTCTAGATTTATAATTAAAATTGAAAATATGTGAGACAAAGAAGAAAGAAATAATTAAATTTTATTTAAAATGGTTTTATAAATCTTTATAAAGTCTTTAATTTAAATGACCTTTCTAATCGAAGACTGATCAAGGATTTGATCGAATCAAGCCTTACGATGGGAGTCAACACCTTGCTCATGTATTGCTGGACCAGGGGCCCAAGCCTCTTTCATTTCAGCATCCTGGGTTCAGAGACTAAGATTGCAGCGAAATCGGGCCATCAACACGGTCAAGAGAGTAGGAGATCAGCGTGCCCCAATTACTAGGGGTCTCACTATTCTGAGCATAAATTCTAGGATTGATCCATCAGTGAGATTGGTTGTACGTGCTGTGATATTGTCTAGACTCACTTCCTATATACCACAAAGTACTATTTCTGTAAATGATTGACCACATCTCCAAGGTGTTGAGCTGGCATTGAGGATGGAATACAAAACAATGCGATAAACACTTATACAGCGTAAAAAACTTATCTCCGTTGGATTTCGTCTAGGTTCTTCCCTGATGACACAAACTCGATTTCTCGAAGATTTTTGTGTCTGCAGTTTTCAGTTGATATGCAACTGCTAGAACTGGTGTGGCGATTTTTAGTTCAGGTGAATATTTCACCACAGCTGTCTAAACTTTGCCTAGATGAAGAGGAGTGTGAGAAAATATACTCATCTACCTATCAAGGTACAAAGGAATGTCGTTCCGTTGTTCGTATTCCGATCAAGGATCGATCGATCGAGTTGGGTGATTCTCGATCTGCGGCTTATCGGATGCTCATGACCATGGAAAAACGATTTCGTCAGGACCTTGAGTTACACCAAACTTATGCTCGAGGCATACAGGAGTATGCTACTCTGAGTGAGATGGAGTTGGTCACGAATTCTGAAGATCTTGAACCGAATCAAGTCTATTTTCTTCCCTATCACCGTGTCATAAAGGGGAATAGTTCGACTACCAAGTTAAGAACTGTCTTCAACGCATCACGAAGGACTGAAAGAGGACTATCTTTGAATGACCTTCTACACACCAGACCCAAATTACAGACCGAGCTGGCTTATACAATTCTTCGTTGGAGGACATACAGGATCTTCTTCACTGCAGACTTCGAAAAGATGTTCCGGCGAATTCGCATCAACCCCGAGTACTACACATGTTATAAGATTCTGTGGAGATCAAGTTTGGTGGAGGATGTTCAAACATACTATTTCAAGACAGTCACCTTCGGGTTTGCATCTGCTCCCTATCTCGCCATTCGAACATTACACCAGCTAGCTACCGATGAAGGTAATTCCTTTCCTTCAGTTACTGATATGGCACGAATTGGAGAGACCAGCATTCCCCTCTTAGCATTGTATGCTGCCGTTTGGTGGCTCATTTTCAGTTTGTCCAAGAAGCTTGGAAACTGTCCAAAAAAAGACTAGAATTGCGTGGTCTTCCACTATCACGTCCGGAAACGCATCATCTCTGGTGGAATGGCCCCGAATGGTTGTCGAAACCTTCGACTTCTTGGCCATCGACAACAAAAATGGTAAATCCTACTATTGACCGAGAGGAGAGTTTCGTCACGCATACTGTTGCTGTGCAGGTGGATCCTTGCTGGCCTCTACTGAGTCGTTATTCAACCTTGCCGAAATAAGGTCACACATGCTACATTGGAACAGGCACAACTACGCGTGATCGGGTATGTGCATAGACGACACTATCCCGATGAGATAAAATGTGTGTGTGTGTGTGTGTGTGTGTGCGTGTGCGTGTGTGTGTGTGTGTGTGTGTGTGTGTGTGTGTGTGTGTGTGTGTGTTATTGGGCATGGCGACAAGTGTTTTCTGCTGACTGAAACTCATGAATTTATCATGCTGAAGTGAATGTCCGTATTTCAAGGAAGCTATACAGTGCTTTTGATTTGTTAAAAAATATTCTATTACTCGAGTAATTTTCAAATTAAAATGTGGTGTTTGGAGAACATAATTGAATACCTTTTTGTCTTCTGCATCAGTGAATCAATCAGTGAATCAGTAAATATGGAAAAGAAAATCTCGAAATTAAAGTATAAAGATGACGGAATGTACACCCTCCATCGTCCTTAGACTTTAATGTTTCAGCGTAACTATTATAACTCCTTTTTGATTTTCCAATAGTTAATCAATATTGAAAAACAACATGTTTCTGCATCATACAGGTCCACTTTTTCCCCCAAAAAATGAGCACTCAAAACAATATTAAGAATGTTTTATTTAACACATCTTAACTTTTTCGATACTTACACACTCCAATATTATAAATAGTTCCAGAAGACATGCTTGCAAACTACTTTTAAATTCTGCGGAATGTAAAAGATATTCTGATATGGGAATCGGTCCAATTCCGAAAAGTAATTGTACAATTCTAAATAAATAGCCTACAAGAAGTTGAAAAAATAAAGGGTTTCCTTATAATTTCCAAATTTTTCTTTCGCAGATGTAGAATTAAGAATATTTTACATTCTGAAGTTCTTTTCATACTTATAATTCTTCTCATTTTTCTCGAAAGCTATTGATTTTGGGAAAAATATGCTAATGACTGAAAATATTCCCTTCTTTAATATCTACCATTTTCGTGACAACATTTTTCGAAAGAACGTAATATTTTTTCATATAATTAGAAAATTTTAATTGAAAGCCATAAACACGAAATCACCATGTTTCCCGTTCAATGTGACCAAAATTATGAACAAATACGAAAGGAAAACAAAATCCGCTTTGGGTACAAAAATAGTGCTTATTGACACCTCTCCTTTGTTAGTAATGTGCATCAGTAGAAATAAACTTGTGATGCATAAACCTTGCAATCCTAAAAAACAAATAAATGGCTGTCAACGAAATTATCAAAAATATTGCATCCTTTTGGCATCATTTTGGCAATTTTGTTGATAGCTACTTTTTTGTTGTTGAGAATTGAAACAGAAAAAGCTAAACGGTGTTAAGTGCACTTTCTGATGGCATCGAGTTTTCTTCGAAAATAGTACTGTCTCGTTTTTTACACCTATTTCAGTAAAAAAATTAAGGTTTTGCCATTTTTTACGCTAAAATTTGGTACGTAAATGTATTTAAATATTTAGCAATAGAAAAATAAACTAAATAAATGAAGCATACTAAAATATTCCATTTTATTTAACAATTCGACGGTTGCTATAGGATTTTAACAAGTATTCAATAATTGGATATTATATATTTTCTAAAATGCTGAACTAGTACTATAAATGTTTTTTTTCTATGAAATAGTGTCATTTATTTATTGAATCAATACAAATATATATTTTATCTATTTTTTCAGACAATAGTTAATAAACTGGTCCATCCAGGTCCACAAAAAATTAATTTATACAATTGGTTGTAAATTGTTCTTCTAGAAAGGTTTTTTTGTCTTTCCTGTAATATTCGAGTGATTTGACTTAGCACTGTTTAGAATTCTCCGCTTTATTTACAAGGTCTGTGCATGACTTTCCTGAAATATATTAGCCACCATTTTGTTCAAGTATTTTTGTCGGAAAATGCAAAAATATTCCTTCCTTGCGGAAATTGAAATGACCGCAATTGTGAATTTTAGACAATTTTGCTTCTTTACTTGTTTGTAAGATATGGCAACGAATTTTTTGGATTAAAACTAGAGAACTCCTGCGTGTAAAGTAAATTTTATTTGCAACAATACAACACTATTGTTCTGTCAAAAATTTTTTGCAAGTGTTTAGCAATAATTATGAGAAGATTATTCTTCAAAAAAGTTCAAGTTTTACATTGCCAAGGAAATGTATTTTTTCACAAAATCTCTATGCTTGTTTCGTAAAAACAATCAGAACATATGTTAAATGATGATTACTTAGAATTATATTCATTAAATTGAAGGTTATTACACGATATGCTCAATAGAACGTTAGTCGTTTCATGAAATGGTTGAATAGTTAGACAGATGGTGTAACTATCGACTATTACACAATCTGCCTGCAGTTCATGAACCGCATAGACGTTTCATGAAATTACATTTAAATAAAAATTTCGTTTCCATGATTCGCAATTAAAAGATTTGATCAGAACCTTATATGTATTTATAATGCAATGAGGCTTAAATAATTTCTTTAAATTTCTACTGGGGAAACTATATGAAAAAATTTAGAGGTTTGAGTTATAAGTTGTTAGAAAATGAACTCCCCTTTTTTATAAAATTCTTATGATGATGCATTTGG
This sequence comes from Andricus quercusramuli, assembly GCA_932178445.1. Taxonomy (NCBI): domain Eukaryota; kingdom Metazoa; phylum Arthropoda; class Insecta; order Hymenoptera; family Cynipidae; genus Andricus; species Andricus quercusramuli. The sequence continues at coordinate 18,784 of CAKNXH010042753.1, forward strand.
ATATGCATACATACCATCAACCGGGGATAATCGCAACAGGTTTTCACAAACCATAACATACGAGGGGACCGTCAGAGGTGATGTTTTTTCCATTCACCCTTTTTGTAAAGAAAGATCATGATCCCAAAGTAAAGTGGTGAAATTCCTAGGACCAAATATTTGGCCAGTTTTTAGAAAAACGGCCATAAAGAAAATTAAGGCCAGCTTATGGACTTGAAAAAGCCGTCTCCCAAGTGTTTGAGTAGCTCCGCGGTAGAGAGCCCGGTTTGAGCGCAGAGTATTCAATAGTTTATATATTCGATTCCCTCGTAAAATTGTTTTCAATTACGCAATAATAAACGTTTAATATGCTTTGTTTCAAATAAAAAACTCACTTTTTCAGATTTTTTTCACATAAAAGGTATTTTTTACAAATTCAATCATTTACTTAAAATTGACGAAGAAAATATAGAATAAGAATATATCTTAAACAATTATATTTTAAACAAGATATGAAATTTTGATTTTGTAGACGAATATTTTAAGATGAGAATATAAGCGAAAGTTTTTATTTTTGGTAGTTTCATTCGTCCCATGGGCCGTTTCTTCGTCTACCTGGGAGGCACGATCAATGGTGAGGCGGGAGACGAAAAAGAGAAAGTAGTGCAGGCGCCTTTGCCTTGTACGAAGGTACTAGTCGTTCTTTGCTTCACGCGACAGTGTATAGGAGTATTTCGAAAAGTTTCCAGAAGTGCTTATTCTATTATTTTTGCGTTTTGAATAACACAATCATGTCGACGAAAAATTCTCAAAGTGTTCCTGGTCCTTGGACAGAAAATTAAATTGAAGAAGTATCGATTCTATCGTGTCTATTGTATACCATCAGTTATCATCTCCTGTATTTTTATAGATGATAAAATACGCGTGGTTTGCTGCGAAACTTTTTGATGATCAAGTCATTTGTTTGAACGTAAATTAGGTGTGCTTTTCAATGGAATATTAAAAAAAAAGCCTGTCCATGTGCCAAATCTTCCTTCATTTGATGTGCAAGATGTAGCATTTGTTTCTGCTTTGTCTGCTTTTGCCACAATTATTATTCTGGCTCGTGCGATTAACTGAATTTTATTCATATTTTTTCTACGATATGGAGTACGCGCTCTAAGATCACGTTTCACACCTGATTATAGAACTGTATCTAACAAGAGTATTTTGTCTTTGTAGAATAGACACCCTTCCCGAAACATGGTCTCAGAAGTGCGTGAGTTTTTTATGAAAGAATCGACCTTTCTTTTGAAACAAAAAAAAGAATAAATTACGTTAGTTCGGTAAGGTACTAAGAAACAAGAAAATGGCAACTGATCAGAACTGAATTCCAGGAGTGCAGCCTCCCAGTGAAATGGATTTCACTAAACCAGAAGTTGGGCACATCAGGATTAACCGATTTTATAGATATATTTCGTTCGCAAACCTCTCGTCGAAAACTAAAAAATAAAAGATTTACTTGATGTGCTACACAATGGGCGAAAATTATGAAGAAATATTAACACAGATTCTCCCCGAAATTACAGACGAAACTACCCAGATAGAAAATTCCCCGCCGACTGCAAGCGATCTGCCGGCCCGCGGTCAAATCGAAAGACCGACGTGCCGGCAGATATGCACCTTATTGTGCACACCATTGATGTCTATATAGTCAACCCGACTGGCGGGAGCGACGCGGTCCGGCGAACTGCATGATTGACGGTCCGGTAAAATTCTGGCCACTGCTGGAGACCCTCGCTTTATGCTTATCGAATAAATTGTTCCGTTTTTATGTGTCCCTGATACTGAAAACGAAATCACATTTCCTCTCTGGGTTTTCAAGCTCTTACTTAAGACAAATGTGTGTATAGTTACCCAGTGGGCACAACATTTGACGACGCCCCCTTCTACAAAAAAATTATTGTATCCGATTGCGAACAATTGAAAAAAATTTCAATCGTTCCCAAGTATGTTTCTTCATCGAGTCGCACCGATTCGGAACGATTAAGGCCGGTTATCGTTGCCTATCGTTCTCAATCGGGACTCGAAATGAAGTAAGTCTGCCATCATGTTGGTGGCAGCACATTGATCTCGCAGGAATTATTTGAGAAAGATTATCCATTTTTTTTAAAATTACATCGCCGTAAAAGATAACTTTTAAAAAGAGGTTAAATTGTTGAATAATTCCCTTGTGATCACGGAGCAGTCACCAACATATTTTCAAATAACTTATTTTGTAGTAATTTTCATGAGTTTTGCACATTATTTGTCATTACATGTTAATTTGTTTAATTCGGTTGCGGATTGCATTTTTTTTAAATTCTGATACCCAAGTATTATAAACAGGTTATTAGAAGTTATTTCTCAAATAAATTAACTATCATTTTTTATTTTGATTTCGAAATTTAAGTTGCAAATTAACTCTTATGTGTCTGACAAAAAAACACCTTCATCGGTGTAACGGTGTACCCGTGTAGCCGGATTTAATGGAGAGCCCTTCATGCAGCTTTTGGAAAACTATCCTTTGAAACAGTCAGGCCTAAGATTCAGAATTTTGCAAAGTACCTTGTCCTTTGAATTTAGGATTGAAACCTGCAGGTAAAAAAAACAGGTATGTAGTCTGACGGAAAAGATAACCCAGCTTCTGAATCCACCTTGAGACCGCCTTGAAAACTTGAGTAATAATTCTTGATTAACTTTCGTGCTGAATTATCTCTTCCAACTATTCTTTTTTTAGCTGAAAATTGATCGTTTTTAGCAGAAAAAATCACCTGCTAAAATTTGTATTGTGTCGTGGTCTTTGAACGGCAATAATTGCCTTATTTTTATGAATATAATACAAACATAGGAAACATCTATTTCTTTTTCAGCTGTAATTTTAATCCTTTCATATATTCTCTATATGAATAATAAGGTTGTTCATGTTCTTTAACAACAGTATTTTATAAAATCGAAACCACTAATTAATGACAGAACAAAAGTCTACTCCCAAGCTGAAATGCTGCTGAGCTGAGGCATAATAAAGTTTGATTAAAAAACTTTATCCAGGTTAGAGAAAAGAAACACACACACACACACATATATATATATATATATATATATATAACTTTGCTTAAAATTTTCATAATGAAAAATCTATATATTTTTTTTCATTATGCAAATTGAAAAAAAAAATTGAAAACATTACAATAGTTTTTTCACAAAATGTAGACTACTGAAGATTAAAGAAAAAATTTTTAAACGTTTTGAGAATTTTGAAAGATTTTAAGAGAATAAAAATCTGTTCTTAAGATTTATGGGAATATTTAAAACGATTCTTAATTTTTTTTTAAATTAATATAAAGCGAATGTTTAAAAATATTTCAAAACATTTGATGAGATTTCTAACATCGTCAAAAAAGAATTCTGAAGATTCTAAGGTAATTATTTCAATGAGTCAAATTAAAAAGCATATATATATATATATATATATTTTGTATATATAATTTAAAAAAAAAAATCAAACAACCACCGCAGGGTACCACTAAGAGCAACTGCCATCCAAAAAGAAAATGGCAATAGCCCCCAGTAGAACCGCGACAAAATACACCTATGGCCACGTCTCACATCCGTGAGATGGGTGGTCACAGGGCACGACGAAATCACAACGACAGGCCGGCGAAACCCTCGTGTGTCTTGAGGACACGAAGCGACCCAAGCATGACAGCTTTCTGCATCCATCTCGCAAGTGCCTTGGCATATTTTTTGCATGCGTGTATGGCTTTGAGGTTACGAACCAGTGATAGTTTCGCACCTCCGAAAGCACCAATCACAAGGACAATTACTCGCACTGAATATGTTGGGTACAGTCGTTGCAGCTCTCTCTTAAGGTCTTGATACCTCTCCTCCTTTTCTTTCTCCTTTGCAGTGATGTTGTATTCGGACGGAGCCGAGAATTCGATCACGAATATAGTTCGTTTCTCGAAGACTTAAAGAACAATGTCAGTCCTCGAGTGCGCAACGGAGACTGCTACCCGAAAATCGTAGTTTCAGAAAATCTGGCACTTCTCGTTTCGGACAACTGACTCTATATCCCTTGGAGCGTTCGGCAGGGCAGGGTCGCGACCAACACCGTAAGAGCGACAAAGGTGGTAATAAAGTACTCTTAGGGCCGCATTATGTCTATAGATATACGTTGGAATAGAACTGAAGGGCCTATGACAAAGCCACCGAACGCGTCCTTGGGTTGCGGATAGAGGGTCTTCTGAGAGATGATTGCAATCTCAGTACAAGGAGGAACATTAACATGCAAGTTCCTGCGAAGCCCCAAGATCTGACTGAAATGGATTCCTTCCTTCGTGACAGAATGCGTCCCGTGTTCAATGTGTGATTGACTACGAAACATCTGGTAGACCGTTCACGGAAAGGGTTCGAAAGTTCGCCCAAGAACTAAGGCTCTCGAATCACACACTAAACAAGTCAAAGCTGCTGACAATCAAGCAGCATATTGCTGACAAAAAATACGGCTGTTATCTGACGCAAGGAGGATAATACAGAAGAGGGAGAGATGGATCAGGAAGAATAAACGGTTTCTCGCTGATTCATCACGCCTCTTCAGCGATCTCCCTGTTTCTATAAAAAATCCACCCAAACCCAAGGAGGTAGAGACTTTTTGGAGAGAGGTGTACAAGATCCCGAAAACACTAGAGTTGAAAGAAGATACTGACAATATCATCCGCTTCAAGGAGTTTTGCGACAATCTCATAAAATCTGAGAAGGAATGTCCATCAATCACTGCCAAAGAGGTGAAAAAAGCACTTAGAGGCACGACGAACTTTTCCGCTGCTGGACTAGATTGTATGAAGAACTTCTGTTGGAAGAAGTTTACTTTTACACAACAATGTTTTTTTTTTACGAGGGCTGGTGGAAAATTTTTGTCATTATAATAATGCCACCAAGGGACCCACTAAAAACCACCACCCTTTCTCCTTGGCATTACTCCCCCCGGAATCGCTTTCGCATTACTTCAGGGGGTGCCGTTTTCTTGCTTGCTAAGGCTTCTGCTGGTTCAATTCTTCGTTTGTCTGGGCTTCTGCTCGGACCATGATGTACGTATCGTCCTCATTAGCGCGACTATGTCGCGCAGCGGGCTCGTCGGCTTTCGACATCATGGCTGGGCCCCGTCGTGTACTTGTGTCATTTGGGAGGCTTCATCGACGGGGTCGCCTCCCTGAACGACAAAAATTTCATTGATCCCGGCAGATGGTCAGTCCGGGGCCTCTCACTACGTGCAGCGCAGAGGAAGCACTGGAGAGCGCCTCTCCCGCGTTTTTTTTGCCGAAATACCGTCTAACGGCTGCCTCGATCTCCTCCACATCCGTGGTTGTGTCCAGGTCCAGCACCTCATATTTAAAGTCGGAGACCTTGCTAATTGACAGGTGTGTCTGTAACGACGTTGCAGCCCATCAGTGAGATGCATAGAGAGATTGATGCCTCTTTGGAAAACTAGATTTACTACCTCCTCTAGAAATGCTCGTCTGATAACGAACGTCACCTTCCAGAGGGGCGTCTTTCAAGGTGATACCATGAGCCCTTTGGTTGTTTGCATCACACTTTTGCCTCTATCTCTCGCACTACGAAATTCTCCTGGATACCTCTGTGGCGACACCAATCAGCGGGAGCATAAGGTCACTCATGTATTTTATATGGAGGACCTGAAGATCTATGCCTCTGGTAAAAGCAAACTTCAATCTGCTATAAATATCGTCAAGTGTTACTGTGTGAAATTGGTTAAATTAAAAAAGAATAAGTTGAAAACGATGAAGAATTTCATCGAATGAACTTTTCTACATGTTAAATGTCTAAGCAGTTGAACGTATAAATTATTCAAATTGTTTAAAACTTTGAACATTCAAGCGTGTAGCACTAGTCTTCTCACTAATTCGAAGACTTAAAAATAATCTTATTATATTAATATAAAATATTTCAACATGATATTTTCAGGTACAATTAATTATTGAAAAGGTTTCGAATATTTCAGTGTTTTCTTCTTTTAATTTCACCGGATATAATAAATATTTTTGTCACAACATGAACATTGAAATTTTCACCATGTTTTCAACAACTTCTTACAGAAATTACAAAAATTACTTTTCAAATCTTATCTAGAGCTCCGCGCTTGACCGGTTAAACAATTAGAGTAATTTCTGCATTTAATTGTTTAGACATTCAACCTGTAGAAAAGTTTATTTGGTTAAACTTTTTATCGTTATCAACTTCTTTTTTTGTATAAGCTAACTTCAGTTGGTTTCGAATTATGTGTTTCAGTTTGCATATTATCCTCAAAAATGTTACTGTGTGAAATTGGTTAAAATAAAAAAAAAAAAGTTGAAAACGATGAAGAATTTTATCGAATGAACTTTTCCACACGTTAAATGTCCAAGCAGTTGTACATAGAAATGATTCAAATTGTTTAAACCTTTAAACATTTAAGCGTGGAGCACTAGTCTTTCCACAAATTCGAAGACTTAAAAAGTTGATTGTTCATCCTGTTGAACTTGAGTTGCCTCCAACTCTCGTATTCGTCTCATTAAAATCGCTTAATTATCCAGATTATCAGGACCTAGTTCTGCTGGGTTTACTGGGAGATTTTTTCTGAATAGCTTCCGGTATCTTCGTTTAGTTGCTCGGAGAACCTCCAGCATCTCTGATTCAAAATGCGCACCTCTTCCGATCCTCTAAATTGAGAACATTTTTGGGGTGCACCTGACATGTAAATTGAGGACAATAATGTAGTTGCTTCGATTTTATCTCTTACAATCTTTTTAAATAGCTGACAATACTAAAATATTGTGTACACTCAAAAATCGTGTCATGAACTCCTCGACATGCACTAAATTTGAGCATATTGTTGAATTAATCAATTTCATACAATGGCAGATAATTCTTACGGAACAGAACATTGGAAAGTTTGGTGTCACCAAACTTCTGACTGCTTTCTCCACCGGGCTATGGAAATTTGGACACTAACTCATCCTTCATAATTACTTTCAACCCGCAGTTGAGGAATTCTCGGAGTTTCGAGGCACCCAAGCTAACCAAATGAGTAAACTGAAAGAAAATGATTATGAAAAATTAAAATTAATTATTTGTTTTCTGGAGGAGGACGTTGTCAGCCAGATGAAAAAATTCGATTAAAATAGAATAAGAATTATGCAATCTTATAGTATTTATGAGCATATTCATTCGGATTGAAAATCGTCTTTGGTCAATCCGAGTTCGGATTCATTCGGATTGGAAGTTCGGATTGAACCGGATTGAGTCGGATTAATTTTTGACCGATTTGCATCGATCGAAATTTAAAAAAAATTCAGATTAGTTCGAATTAACTCGTATTGGTTCGGATACAGATTCCGGAATGATTCGGATGATTTCGGATTGGTTCGGTTTGGTTATCAGTTACCAGTTTGAGGCGTTGCTCATTATTCTCGTGAGTCTCCAGTTGTTCGAATTGTGCCACAGTATGTAACGGGAATCTGACAAGTGGTTCGAGCAGAGTTTCTGAAAGTTTCTTTACTTCAACCGCATTTTTGTGTGATAACTCTGATTAGATGACACTAAGTTTATCCAGAATTGTTACGTTCTGCTCTATAAATATTCTGTAAATGTAATAAAGGAATTTTTGGTTAAAAGCGTAACTATATTTTTATACACTTTTTTTTTAATTGAAAAATTCAACTACTTGGGTAAAAGTTGAACTAACTTGTAAAAAATTCATTGTTTTAAATTGAAAATGTGACTTTCATTTTTGTTGTTGAAAATTGATCTTTAGTTAAATATCTTCCTTTTTTGATAGAAAAAGATATCAAGATTATTCGGTGTAGAAAGAATTTTCAGAGAAGATGGTATAACAAAGCATGTGTTATCTTAAATACTGAATATTTTCATTAATTTCAAGTCCCACATATTATTATTTTTGATAACCCATAATTACGTACAGTAAGGACGGGGAGGGGGGAGTTTCGAGATTTATAAATGTATAACTTACTTGAAGTTCATCAGCACTGCTTTCTGAAAAAAGGTTAATTTTTGCGTATCTGTCGACTTCTTGGACAAAACTTCGTTCTCTCCAAACTCTTCGGCTATAGTTTTGAAATATTCTTCTTCATTTGCAGGAAACAGTTGTTGTGCCCAGCAAAAAAGAAAGAATTGATACGGATTGGGGCGAATTAACATTTTTGTAATGCGCGTGAATCCCGTTTTCTGATTCGTTCGAACGCATTGAGACGCATTTAGATGACTTGAGACAGCGCGAATTGAATGAGTATGGATTCATATGAATGCGTGGTCGAGGTCAATAAAAAAAAAAGTAATAAAAAGTGCATGCGTCGAGACTTGAAACAGGGATCCCTCGTGTATCAGGCCAGAGTACCCGCCACTGAGCTACGAGACAATTTACTAAACATTTACAATAAATCCTATGTGCCCTGCACGTTGGTTTTCCTGTTATGGATTGAATTGTATAAATCAACACTTGCTGAAATTCGCCGTGACGGATTGGGGCGAATTCAAGTGTGTATTTTACTCTCACGAATTCAGACGCATTGACCAATGTTGAAGCGTATGCGTGCTGACGCATTGAAGTGTTTTCGCTGACTTTAGACTTTTGCACTGTATTCGTACGTATAGAAAGATTCAAAATTGAAATACCGTCTTCACGAATTTACATGCATTGACACACAGGTCCAATGCGTCATTGTCGCAAAGCAAGATTTGCAGGGTGCCTTAGTCTTTTCAATTCAATTCGTATCAATACTTTCTTTTTTGCTGGGTGTTTTTGGTGCTGTTTTCGGTTTGAATGAAGTGAAAGTAACAGGCTTTTTCGGGAAGAAGTAAAGTAATATTATTATAACATGCCAACAGAAATTTGTTTAAACAATATTTATTAAAATTTACTAACGCGTGCTCAGAACTTAAAGTTGAAGCGAAAGTTTCACATTTCTCCAAATCGACATAGCGAGGTTTGGGTGGGCCAGTAGGATTGCTCGTTATTCGTTTTCTAAAAATAATAAAATTACATTATTAATATATTATTATGATTCAGAAAAACTATAATGACTTGAAAGAGATACAGTTTTTATCTATACTTGTAACTTAAAAATTAAATAAATGTAAATATATATTTGCGTACAAATTATCAAACGAAGTACTGCTTCTAGGAGCGGATTTATTATCACTTGATAAAGTCTTCTGCAACTTGGATGAAGATTGTGGATTGGTTTCTTTATTTGTAGCCTCCTTCAACGCAGCTCGTAGAACCTTTAATTGTTCGTCAATATCAAATGATATTTTCGACTTCTTCGCAGGAGCTTTGTCAGAACATGTGGTCAAAAATTTGTTTGGAGTTTTGATCAGTCTGCCGCTATTAGAAAACTTCATCGGTTTTCTAGATTTTCCGCTGCTACCTTTTTGCATCAGATTTCTGAACTACAATGACAAACATTATTTGTATCGCCCTTTATTTCTTGAATACGAAATCAATTTTATAAGTTAAGCAAAAATCATTGGAAAATAGCTCTTAAAAACTATAATATTCACGAAAGCAACTTACTTATGCAAATTTTATTTTAAAATACTATATGCACAGATCTAAATACATGAACGTACAAACATGACATTTCCACAGCATTTTGCAAGTCAGAAATACACAGATTACAAACTTAGTTCTAGTGAAAATAAATATTTTATTCCATATAATACTTACATTAACCTTTTCGATGCTTTGAATGAGGAACAAGTTTGAGTGATGTCAGATAAAATGATTTTAGCGTATATTTACATTTTCAGCAGGCAACTATAAGGGTTCCAATAGAGAGACACATATCCACTCGTTTTCAACCACAGATTCTTCCTCTCCTTCTACATTACTACATTTCGGCATCATGCACATTTTGCTTTCACACCGGTTAGTGGAATTGCTTCAAGTGTCTGTTGTAGATTTGGAGAATGATCGACTTGCACAAAGTCTGTCGTTCTCCAACGTTATATATTTCAGTGATGGATCGAAATTGTCTAACAATCAAGTTGACCTGCGTCCTCCTGTTTGAATTATATTTTTTATGACACATGTTTTCGAATCTTTAAGAAGGCAGCAACTGCCACGCAACGCAATTGCAAACACACATTTACCGACTTGCAATTTCTTAAATTGATGGCAAAGATGAACTGTAATATCTTCTGAAAGTGGCCCTTCTGCATGTCTTTGTGAGATACAAATATGAATGTTTGTGTCCAAAGGCGTCAAAGCGTAATCGTCCTTTTCAGCTAATCTTTTGTATACTTGCGCAAGTTTAAGTCCCGGATTTCTAATACACTTTCACATTTCTGGCATATTATTCGCGTAGCAAAACGCACTGAATGTTTCCAAAGGACCCAGAATTTCGACATCGGCCACCAAGTGCAAAAGAGCATGGACATCCCTGGCGGACCGGCCGAACGCAAACATTACGCTACAGCGTAACGGTAAAGTAATGCTAAAGTAATGGTAAAGTAATATGGCATTATAATTAATAAAGGAAACAAAATTAATATGTAAACTGTTGCAATTATAATAAAACGTTGAAATTTACGTTCAACGGTCATGCCGCAATTGCAACAAGTTGCTTTTGCAGCATTAAAAAATAAAAAAACATAGTGACCGTCATTGCATTCGGGCCCCTGCATTTCGGCAACCCGCTAACGTGGCTTTAAGTGGGTTGCCAGTCTGCAGGGACCCGACTTGAATGACAGCCACTTTGTTTTTTTATTTTTTAACGCTGAGAAAGCAACTTGTTGCAATTACGGCATGACCATTTAATGTAAATTTTAACGTTTTATTATAATTGCAACAATTTACATATTAATTTTGTTTCCTTTATTAATTATAATGCCATATTACTTTAGCATTACTTTACCATTACTTTACCGTTACGCTGTAGCGTAATGTTTGCGTTCGGCCGGTCCGCCAGGGTCTATTCCCAAGCTAAATGAAAATGTCCAGTTCCGAGAAATAGAATGTCGATGTTTACAATCACAAAGTGACATATGAACCTGAAATTGGAAAAGGCTTGTTTTCGGATAATACGACATATATTTGATTTTCAAAGGATTTTTAATGCAAAAAGCGCATTTCCGGGAAAATGTTGATAATCTAATTATGCAAAGGGACACCATCAATTGTTAATTGTATTTTCGTTCTCAATTTTTGTAATAAAACCTTAGTATTAATTTGCCACAGCAGTGATATGTGACGTTTTGCCGTTTTCAAGAAAATCGACTTTGAAATATCCGCCACAAACCATATTTAGTTTGGCAAAACTATAAATCGGAAATGCGATTAGATTGCAGTTGACAATGTCCACATACCGGATTGGCGTAGGAACTTAAGGCCAAAATACACGCTCGTCGAAGTGTCGAAACGTTTCCGCGTTTCACAATTCCGTGTGAACACGATGCATTTTCCGGAATCGGAAAATGTAAGAAAAACTTGTCCAATGGCGGAAACTTTGAAATTACGAATAAAAAATGAAATAAATGATAATGTTAATATGAATAAATTGTTATTAAAAATAGGTTTCTAGATTATGTAGTAAATAGAGAAGAAAATTAGATTGCAAGATTAATTCTTTATAATTTATTTATCTCTATAGAGTAATGCAAAGCATCTTCGCGTGTTGTTTTCGTCATCGCAGTGTTCATGCTGGTTCGTTGTGTCCGATGCGTTTGCTGTGTTTATTATTTAAACAAATTATTTTTACGTGAAAACTATTTGGGTGAGTAATACTGATATGTATAAATAATTTTTATTATAAGATAGTATAAAATATCAAAGTAATTGAGTATACCCTGCTGAAAGTAAAAAGATAGAGATCCTATCCTTTTGAATCATTTCGAATATTTATGATCGGAATAGATAGAGAAAATGTATCCCATTCTATCACTTTGTCAATCTAAATTCGCGTCTATCTTTTTCAATACTCTCTTTTCTATCTCATCCTATACTTTATCTATCCACGTCAATCTTTTTCTATCTCTTTATCAATCTAAACTCCTGTTATCTTTTTCAGTCTTCTTTTCCCTATCTCTTCTTATCCTCGATATATCCGCGTCAATCTTTTCCTATCTTTTTGTCTATATAAATTCACGTCTTTCATTTCCAATCTCCTTTTCTCTATCTCATCCTATCCTCTTTCCAGCAACGCCAATATTTTTCTATCTCTCAATCAATCTAAACTCCCTTTATATTTTTCAATCTCCTTTTCTCTATCTCTTCTTATCCTTGATCTATCCACGTAAATTTCTTTCTATCT
>CAKNXH010042754.1:0-12028 GCA_932178445.1 Andricus quercusramuli
CATTTTACTGCACCAAACGTGTAGAGCAGTATAGGAACGGCCAGCATTTTGGTCGCCTGGATCTTATTCTTTCCAGATAATTCGGAAGCCCAAATTTTTCTGAGAATTTGGCGATACCTTTTTCCAAGGGCCGTTTTCAAGTTATGCACATTTTGGGTTTCCGCTTGCGGTATTCCAAGATATGTATATGTTTCTCCAATACCAAGATGTTGAATGGTATTTCCGCCTATGAGTTGAACATCCTGATCGTCACTGGATGATGTAGTTTCTAGTCTTCCTTGGTGTAGGTGGACGCAGGCACACTTTTCCAGTCCGAAGCTCATGCCAATCGCTTCAGAATACCTATTTACCGCATCTACAAGGATGTTAAGGTCCTTTTTTGAGGAAGCAAAGAGTTTGAGGTCGTCCATGTATAAAAGGTGGTTGACCTTATATTCTCTTCTGCTCGGCGGGCCACATAGGTATCCAGAGCTTTTGCCTCGGAGCACAATAGATAGAGGCAAGAGGGAAATGCAGAAAAGTATCGGACTTAGAGAGTCTCCTTGAAAGACCCCCCTCTTATATGTGACAAAGCTTGTAGTCACTTGTCTTTTGTCAGATGTTATGTAAAATCTTGTCCGCCACAAGAGCATAAGCTCTTCTATGCATCTCACTATTTTTGGATGCACCTCCATGCACTCAAGGAGCTTGATAAGAAGCTCATGGTTCGTGTTATCGAATGCCTTACGGTAATCAATCCAAGCCATGGACAGATTGCGTCGATACCTGATCGAGTCCTGGGTAATACACCTGTCTATTAACAGGTTCTCCCTGCAACCTGCCAGCCCTCTCTTGCATACACGTTGTTCGACTATTGCACTCCATACCGGCTCGATAGATGTCAATATCCTCTCTTTGAGGATGCCAGTGAATAGCTTGTAGCTGGTGTTTAAGCAAGCTATGGGCCTGTAGTTCTTTGGACATGACAAATCTCCGGCCTTAGGGATCAATACCGTGCGTCCTTCCACTAGCCACTGCGGGACGGGTTGTTCTCCGTTTAAGAAAGTAGTAAATATACGAGCTAGATGGTGGTGCGTAGAAGTAAACTCCTTCCACCAAAAGTTGTTGATTTTATCTGGCCCTGGCGCCGAAAAGTTCTTAGTTCTAGCGATAACTTTCTTCACTTCTTCAGCAGTAATTAGTGGACACTCTTCCTCTGGATCTTGTAACCTTTGCCTTTGGCAAAAGTTACGAAAGAGTGATATATCGGAAGCGTCTTCATTTAGCTAATAAGTATCTCCATATACTTGCTCCCAGAAGATTTGAATCTCTTCTCGACTAGGCGGATTTTTAACTACACATGACGCTTTATTGAACAGACGGGAAGGATTAGTAGAAAAGGTGGAATTTTCCTGAATCCACTTAACTCGCCGTTCAAGGCGCTGTTTCGCTGTTGAAAGAGATCTTACTTTTTGCGTCCAGTGCTGCTTGATGGTCGACAGTTTACACTTGTTCAGCGTGTGATTTGCTTTCCTCAAGTTTCGAGCAAGTGCCCTAACTTTTGGAGTGAACTTTTTATTTGCTGTTATGTAGCTAATCACGCACTGAACATTTGATGCATGCCGTCTCGCCGTTTCAATTTTGAACTGAAGCTGTGCAATACGCTCGCGTGTCTTACTCAGACGTACCGAAGTTTCGTTACTTCTATCGTCGCTAAGCAGGGAGACCGCCTTCTCGTAAACTACACAGTTCAGATTCCAGAGATTAACATCTTCGGGGAGCAAATCGCGGAGAGCAGTATTAGCTTCAGCTAATTTGTCCATCCTGAGGAAGACTTTTTGGTGGATAGATCTCCTACTTCTCATGTTGACATTATCGGCTATCTGCAAACGTGGTTTTGCTGGAACGGGTGGAATCTTCGCTGGAGGATGTTGCTCCTCTTCCTGTTGATAAACAGCTTCATATCCGTTTTTTCGCAAGAAGGATACCTGATCTCTCAAATACTGAGGCGTTTTATGAGCATATTCCGGGTGCATATTGCCCCAACGGTCATGCAACCTCTTCATGAATCCTCTCCGCGCCGGTGAGCTTCTTTGCCAACAGGTAAGAAGGTCCCTCCTGAGTTGGTCCGACCATTTAAATCGATGTTCTCGCGTTTGTCCGGTGTCATTGCCTGGTCGTCGCCTCGGTTCGTTCCTATTGCCACTCCCAACTGAACCATGGCCTCCATCCGAGAGAGGCCTATTGTGGGTGGCACTGCGCGATACTTGTGTCGTAACCGCATAATTCGTTGCATTGGGGAGTTAGCCCAAAGCAACGCGGCTGACTGCAAGAGCAGGAGCTCTCGGGCGATGGGGTCGCCAATTATTATTATTATTATACCATTAGGCTATTTCCCTTAAATTTTTAAAATGTATGAAAAGTTTGATGAATTACCATAATTTCTAAAATTAATGGAAATTTATCATTATCGTGGGAATTTTTGAAATTTTTGGAAAAATTATGAAATTTCTTAAAATTTATAAAAGTTGTTGGAATTTATTAAATTTATGGAAATTTATAAAATTTTGGAAATTCGTGATAATTGACGGAAAATGATGATATTAAAAATATTCCGGACGAGAAAATTAAAATCTGGGAAAATCTGCCGGAAGAGAAAATTAAGTTCCGGCAAGGAATACAGATATATACAGATGACACATAACCTCCATCTGTCATCAAGATATCCATTGAATTTTCTATTGTCCGAAATATTTTTGCAAATATCAATTTTTCAACTAGTTGCAATTAATCTAGAATTGTTCGAAATTAATCTAGAATCTTTTGGAATTCATAGTAAATTCTTCAGAATTCAATTTAGTACACGATGAAATATGCCGGAAAAGAACATTCAAATCCGGCAAAATATGCCGGATATGTCAATAGAGAGAAAATCTACAGTTTATTATTATTAATGTAGGGTTATTGTTACATTGTTAGATTAGGATTATTATCCTATTGGAAAATAACTGTCCAGAAACTTTTGTACGACATTATATATAAGAGAAAATAAATTTTTATACTCCCACATGTGCGTGAGTTATTATTTGCTTTATGTAAGATTTCAATTTCAGTCAACATTTACCGAAGATGTTTACACATAAATCTGTCTTGGATCATAGTTTAGGACGCACGTGATTTCTTTTGTTAACTTATTGGAATAAAAGAAAAAACAAAAAAAAGTTTCTAAAGCCAACATTTCTTATTTATTGACTAGCTGAAATTTACCCAGCGTCACCTGGAATTTTGAAAGTTTTCATAGAATTTAAAGGAATTTTTATGAGACTTTAAAGGATTGCAAAAGATCTTGAAGTAATTTTAAGGGATTTCAAGAGATTTCAAGAGATTTAATGAGATTTCAAAAATTACACCGGCACACAAAAAAAAACACTTTTCTGTTCTACAGATGCGACACATATATTCCCATGTATTCTGACCCGCTGAGCACAAATCCGTGGTCCGTTTGACCCCAGCACATCTGGGTCAAGGGCATTTGAAGGTCAAACGGACAGAAAAGTCATTTGGATGCAGATAACTACCATAATTTATGTTTTTAGGTCGCTGAATCCGAATCCGGGGTCCATTTGGACTCAGCGAGTCAAGGTCAAGGTCATTTCAAGGTCAATTTCGTTCATTCCACTGAAAACAAATTTCTGACTGCAAATTCTGAAAGAACGGAAGATTTTACGTCCAGATATGTATGTTATTATTTTTTTGTGACGACCTGTCAAGGTCATTTTATTTAAATATATAGATGATTCATATGGGTAAATGGTAAATGGGCTACATGGGACTAGACTACAATACTAATATATTGTGGGGGTCTGAATCCGAGGCCCGCTTGACCCCACGGTGCCAAGGTGAAGGTCATATCAAGGTCATATCAAAGTTAGATCGAAAGAAAAATGTGTTACCGATCCAAAATTTGACTTCTACATGTGGGTAAACTTTCCCTGGCGTCTCGATATTTTTCTGCTTTTACCCACGCTTGTAAGGAACTTTTGACAGCTCTAACGATTCGGCAAGTGAGCTTTTATGAAGCCGCCCTTATCCGATTTGCCTGTTACACCAACGATCAGCTAACTTCACTTGAGCGAGCAAAGCTAGTGGCTTCAAATTTTAAAGACGGTGGTGACAACTTTTATGAGAACAAAAGACAGTTTCTGTACGAAGTTAACTGCAACACCATTTACCCGAAGTTTTTTCTATGCTCCACCTGGTGACGGCGGAAAACGGATTTTTTTCTTGCTTTTCATTTTGCGGCTAAGCCCTGTAGTGAAGGCATTGTGCCGTCATGGCTGACACGAGAGAAAGTACGATGCAGGGTATTGGACGCCCAGTATCGGCGATTGGTCAGGGTGAGGAAACGGGCCCGCAATCGTCGTCATCCAGCTACCGCCACCCTTCATTGGTTGGCGATTCAACTGATAAAGAATATAAAGCTACAACAAGTAATCATGTTTTTACCAGCCATGACTGCAACAGCGATAAAAATGTTTTTTGCTACGTTTGTGGAAAGTATGAAGTCATCACTTGCCGTAGGTCAATGAATGAGCAATGTAGAGACATATATCGTCAACGTTATAAAAGGGAAATTTCCCTTCAAAATGAAACATTTGTTCCCGATAGCATTTGCAGTGCTTGTTACACTATGCTTTTACGTTGGAATAAAGTGAAAAACAATAAAATGTTAAAATACTCCTCACCGGTAATATGGACAATACCTCAATCAGAAAAAGACTGTTATTTTTGCAACACAAAAGTTAAAGGATTCAACGTTAAAAACAAATCAAGAATATCTTATGCAATAGTGTCTTCTGTCATAACTGCAAAGTCTAATCAAGAGTCTGCTATCGAAAATATGGATACGAGCTCAATGATAAATGAAGCTTCGACAAATAAATAGACAGATAGAGAGGTTATGTTAGACGGTGAAGAAGAATCTGATGATTGCTCATACGAAGACCATGAAAATGAAGAATATGTGCCAAAATTGCGGAGAAAGCAAAAAAATGAATCTATAAGACTATTCAACCAAGATAGTTTAAACGATTTCATCAGGAGCATGGGTCTTCATAAAGATGCTTCTGAATATATGGCAGCTGAGTTAAAGAGCCGTGTAATGGTAGAACAGGGGACGAAGTCATCTTTCTACAGGAATCGAGAAAAGAAGCTCCGTCAGTACTTCAATAAAGATGAAGAAGGTATGTTGGTATATTGCAGAGACGTTAACGGTTTGATGAATGATCTAAAAAAGGATGTTTACGTTCCAGAAGAATGGAGATTGTTTATAGACTCGTCAAAACAAAGTCTTAAGGCAGTGCTGCTTAACAATGGAAATGAGTACGCAAGTCTACAAATAGCGCATTCAACAAAATTAACAGAAAGTTACGAAAACGTCCAATATGTGTTGGAGAAAATTGAATATGACAAACATAAGTGGCAAGTTTGTGGTGATTTGAAAATCATAACCATTCTCCTTGGTCAACAATCAGGATATACAAAGTATCCCTGCTTTTTGTGTTTGTGGGATAGCAGGGATCGCACGAATCATTACAAGAAGAAGGTTTGGCCAATAAGAGAACAACTTGAACCTGGAAATCATAATGTACTTCAACAACCTTTAATTGATCCATCAAAAGTATTGCTCCCGCCTCTGCACATTAAACTTGGACTTATGAAACAATTCGTCAAAGTTTTGAATAAAGAAGGAACATGTTTTCAGTAATTGACAAATGAATTTCCTCGATTAAGTGATGCTAAATTGAAAGAAGGAGTATTTGATGGACCTCAGATCCGTAAAATGTTTTACGACGAAAATTTCATCAAGACAATGACAGGCTTAGAAAAAGCTGCTTGGCTCAGTTTTCGAGATGTTGCTCAAAACTTCTTAGGAAATTACAGAAGTCATGACTACAAAGCAATCGTAGCAAATATGTTGAGGAACTATCGACGCTTGGGATGTTTGATGAATCTCAAACTTCATTTCATGGACTCTCATATTAGCTATTTCCCTGAGAACTTAGGCGATTATAGCGAAGAGCAAGGGGAGCGTTTCCATCAAGATCTAAAAGACGCTGAACTTCGATGGCAAGGTAAATGGGACGTGAATATGTTGGCTGACTACTGCTGGCTGCTAAAGAGAGATCAAGTACCTGGCGATGAAGATGGTGATAGGTCGAAGAGAACTAGAAATCCACTGCATAGATCCTTTGACAATAAAAGAGAACGTTATAGGCGAAAGAAAGAATAAACGCTATTCCAAAATGCCATACCGTAACTCTCGTTTAGTCCTGATTCGTTGGGTTAAAGGAGATTCAGATTCGAATTCAGCTACCCTTAAAACATGTAAAAGTCACATTTTGGAACAGTGACACATTTTTCTTCTGATCTAACTTTGATATGACCTTGATCTGACCTTGACCTTGGCGCCCTGGGGTCAAATGGGCCTCGGATTCAGACTTAGCGACCCCCACAACAAATTAGTATGGTAGTCTAGTCCAATGTAGCCCATTTACCATTTATCCATATAAATCATCTATATATTTAAATGAAATGACCTTAACATGACCTTAGAGGTCGTCATAAAAATATAAAAACATACATATCTGGACGTAAAATCTTCCGTTCTTTCATAATCTGCAGTCAGAAATTTGTTTTTAGTGGAATGAACGAAATTGACCTTGAAATGACCTTGACCTTGACTCGCTGAGTCCAAATGGACCCCGGATTCGGATTCAGCGACCCAAAAAACATCAATTATGGTAGTTATCTTCATCCAAATGACTTTTCTGTCCGTTTGACCTTCAAATGCCCTTGACCCAGATGTGCTGGGGTCAAACGGACTACGGATTCGTGCTCAGCGGGTCAGAATACATGGGAATATATGTGTCGCATCTGTAGAACAGAAAAGTGTTTTTTTTTTGTGTGCCGGTGTTCTTGAAGGATTTCAAGAGATTTATAGTGTTTTTAAGAAATTTCAAGGGATAAAAAGACTTTGTTTAAAAGAATTTTCAAGGGATGCTAATTGATTTTAGGGATTTAAAAATAATTTTAAAAGAGTTGAAAAAGAGGTTTTTTCATAAATTTTCACAAGATTTAAGATATTTTAAGTGATTTTAACAAATTTGCAGGAATTTGAAGAGATTTCAAGATATTTCAAGAGATTTTAATGAACCCCAAGGGATTTTGACATATTTTAAACAATTTTAAGAGATTTACAAAGGAATCTTAAAATTTTTTAAAATCTCTTAAACATATTTTGAAATCTCTTAAAACCCCTTAGAATTATTTCAAATCTCTCAAAATATAATGAAATCTCTTGAGAATCTTTAAACTATTTTGCAATCCCTTTAAAATCTTTAAAATCAAGTAAAATCCCATTAAATGGTTCAAATCCTTGAAATCTTCTGTAAATCTCTTAAAATGACTTAAAATATAATTCCATCAAGTCACTTCAAATCTGGTGAAATCCTTTAAAATCTCTTTAAATCCCTTAAAAATCCTGAAAGTCACTAGAAATCTTTTAAAATCCCGGACAAAGCTAGGTAAATTTCTGCTAGTAAATAAATAAAAAAACAGTGGTTTTGGGAACTTTTTTCATATTCTTAATACAAGAAATGTAAAAAGAAGTTCATCAGACGGAACGTCTGAAACTTCAACCCAATGCTATGAACTATTCCCAAGGCAGCAGAGCTGAAAAAGAAATGGGACTAACGAAACAGATCAAAAATAATGAGTAAGAAGTGAAAAAATGTGGTAAATTAAAATTCACGAATTATTTAATTTTCCATAACTCTTAAATTCTCAACATTTATATTACTTTAATTGCAAATTATCGAATATAAATATTTTAATTATAATTATTTTGAATGACATAATTAATTAATCGATTAATAAATTATTTATTAATCATTAATAATATAATAATAATAATATAATAATAATAATAAATCATTATAATAATTCCATAAATTTGGATATTGGAAATTTAAACATTTGTCCATTTATAATTCGGTCCCATATTATTTTCGGCAATTAAATCGGCAATTTAAATGGCAAGATGGCCTGCTCTCGACAGTAAACACGTGCGCGAACTGATCTCGATGTGAATCACTTTCGGTGCCTATAAATCTGGATTTGGTGATTATTATGTGAGATGTTTGATGTGTATTGTGCTCCTATCCATAGTAAAACATACATTTTTGAAATCACATGCTGAACTTCGGTGGTCTGGCAGATTATCAGTGTTGTGTAACATAACCTGTACATTTGAACATTTGTGTGAGCTGTTTTCGGAACAAAAATGCTTTTAATAATGATAAATTTGGATTGCGATAGTGATTTCTATGTGAGTTCATTTATATTAGTGTGCTTTTATGCGTACAAAAAAAAATAAAACACAAATTTCTAATAACACACCTTAAACTTTGTTTGTGTGAAAGCAAAAGTATTGCCCTGCAAGTGGCCTAAGTGAGAGCATATAATAAAGCTTAGAGTTTAGACTATATGGACAATATAAAGCCGACTGCTAACTCGATCACTATATAGGTCCAACCTTAGCCTTCATTGTACACAAAAATCAGTCACTCGGGCGATCTAACGGGTAACATGAAAGACAAGCTTACGTTGCTTTCTCCAAACTCCAGTATGTGCTCCTATGGCCAGTGGTGTAGTCGAGACCTGGCGCCGCCAGGCCACTTATTTTGGAGGCCTGGCGGTGCCAGGCCATAGAATATATATTTAAAAGTTTCTATGTATGTACCGCCAGGCCACTTTTTTTTAGGACTACACCACTGCCTACGGCCATTGCAAACAGAAGATAATAACATCTGATTGTTCAACAGTTTCATGTATAGGATGTGGTACAATCTACCACACCGAATGTGCCGATAAACTAACAAAAAGGGCAGATGGCAAATACTCGCGGTGCTGCAGCTCCCGTCAAAACTCTCCTGTAGAGCACAATAGGGAAAAATCGAGCTTCGATATGGACATGCTTAAAAGAGCAATAAAAGAGATCATTGAGCCTGCAATAAAAAATCAAAGTGACACACTACATCAAGACATAGCTAAAGTACAGTCTTCTGTTGACTCGCTCTCAGGAAATGTAAAAATATTGTCTGATCAAATTGACAAAACTAACTTGAGGATCGACCAATTTGACTGAAGGATCGGTAATCTTGAAAAATCTCTCAACAATCATTCCTCTACAGTTAATACCAAAGTAGATGACCTCGACTTACGATTACAGACTCATGAAGAAAAAGTAATTGCACTGAATAACAAGATTGAAGAAGTCTCAGCACCTGAATGCCATTCTCCAAATTTTACGGCAGCCTGCATTTCCGAAATGGAGGGGAGAAGCAAACGTAAGAAAAATTTAATTATTTTTGGTCTTGATGAAACAACTCAATCTCCTGACTCTAAGGATGAAAAAACTTCTGTTATTGAAATTTTGAAAATTATTACTCCAGACACATTTATTGATAATCTAAAGATAATACACATTGGCAAGCGGTCTTCTGTAATCTCTATTCCAAGACCCATTAAGATAATCTTCCAGAACGAGCAAACTGCAGTGGAGGTGTTGAAAGCATTTATTCAAAAAAGAAAAAAATCGGAGCTGCCAAAAAGACGAATTTCTAACAAAACGGTTGAATTTTCAAGTCAAAAAGATGAATTTTCTACAAAATAGTTGAATTCTCAACTCGAAAATATTATTTAAAAAAAAAACATTCAATTTTCAACCAACAATGAAATAGTTAAATTTTCAGTTCAACAAATTATTTTGTAACCAAGACAAAAGGAATTTTTAGCGACAAGCGTAAAGTGTCAGTCCATAAAATTAATTTTTAGTAAAACAGTTCAAATTTCAACCAATCAGTTGAATTTTAAATTGAATAATTAAATTTTCAACCAAACACTAGAACTTTTAAACAAAAGAGATGAATTCGGAACTAAAAATAAAATAGTAGACTTTTTAAATGAAAAGAATTAACTTTAAATAAAAAAGACAATTTTTCTACTAAAAGAAAATTTTTCAATGTTGTTCATTATTACGAACAAATATAATTGTCTGAAAAATTTATTATTATTGTTAATAATATTATCTTTAAATAATGCTAGAAATGGTGGTTTTTCCTGAAAATGTCAACTTTTTGTTCCTTTTTCAGTTGAAGTGAGTTGATGATTATTTAAGCTAAGAAAAAGTAATTGTTTAAACGAACTGTTTTTATTAATAACTATTGTCATGTATATTAATGCCAGATAGCTGAAGTTTTTTTCTCAAATTTTTAATTTTTTGACCTCTTTTCACTTAGTATGGTAATAATTATTGCAATTTAATAAAAATAGTTGTGTAAACAATTTATATTTGCTTATAACTATCTACTTTTAGATAATTACCAGAAATTTGCTGTTTTTTTTTTCTAAAATTTTGAACTTTGCCTTGGCTTTTGGGTAATTCAGCAATAATAAATAAATAATAGAGAGAATCATTCTTTAAACAATATCTTTATTTTCCTTAGATATATTTTTCTGAAAAAAAAAAACAACAGATTTTTGAAATATTCTTCGAATTTTCTATATTGGTCATATTAAATGTGAATTTTCCCTGAAGTAGTAACTAAGAGACTTTTTCTTAAAATTAAAATTAATATTTATTATTTTTTTTTAGATAAAAAGTCACAGGAAAGCTGGAATTTTCAGAAAAACCCGCAATTATCTAGCGTCATTATGTAGAAGAAGATAGTAATAAAGAATAATAATAATTAATTATATTTGTTAAATATAATTAATTTTTACCACATTCAATAGAGCAAATGAACCTTTTAGCAAATTAAATTTAAATTCAGTAGTTGAATTTTCAACCAGAAAGAGTAATTTTCCACAAGAAAAGACGAATTTTCAAAAAAGTAGTTGAATTTTCAACAAAGCAGCTGAATGTCCCACTCAGAAGATACATTTTCAACCAAATAATTGAATTTTCAAATACAATGAGTAATCTCTAACTGAAATATTTTAATTTTCAATTAAAAATACATTTTCAACCAAAAACAACTATTTTTCGATAAAATGGTTGAATTTTCAAACAAAGAGATAAATTTGTGACTTGAAGAATGTATCTTCAACCAAAAATTGAATTTTTAACAAAGCATTTCAACTTTCTGCCAAGTAGTTCAGTTTTTAACTATTGATAATGAATTTTCAATTAAAAATGGAATGGCTACATTTTGAGTTCAAAAAATTGATTTTTCCGCAAAAAAGCAAACGAATTTTCAAGAAAATAGTTGCATTTTTATTTAAAAAGTGTATTTTCAATAAAAAAACAAAATTTTTGAACAAAATTGTCAAGTTTTTTAATAAAGAGATCAGTTTTCAACTTAAATAATGTACCGAAAAAGGCCAATCTTCAACAAAATTAATGAATAGTTAAATAGTTAAATTTTCAACCAAGTAGTTGAATTTATTACCAAAAACACAAAATTTTAGCTAAATACTTACATTTCAAACTAAAAAGAGAAATTTACAATAAAAAATGGAATAGTTAAATTTTCAGTAAAAAAAAATTAATTTTCATCGAAAAAATGAATTTTCAAGCAAGAAGATTAGTTTTATAAACAAAAGACGAATTTTTCATAAATGACTTGGAGTTTAAACTTCAAAATATCATTTTCACCAAAAATAATTAAATATTTGTCTGGAAAATATAAATTTTGGATAAAAAATGGATTAATTAAAATCACAGTTTAAAAAACTAAGTTAAAAAAAATTAATCTTTAAGAAATTAGTTGAATTCACAACAAACAGATTTCCAACCAATTTCGGATAACCAACCAATTGGTCCAGCGGTACAGTATATAAAACAGAATTACGGGAGTGATATTTAAAAAATAATTATTTATCTGTCTTCTATAGCTAATTGTGAAGACAAATGTTGAGTATCAACTTGATTCACCTAATATTGAAGATTCTTAATAAAATTTACAAGAACGTCTTTTTTTCTCAA
>CAKNXH010042757.1:4825-18463 GCA_932178445.1 Andricus quercusramuli
TGAAGGACATTCCATATCATACATGTCAATAATTTGCGTTGATTTCTGAGTAACAAACTTTTTAAACAAATTTTTCTTTTCCAAGCCTTTCACATAAATTTTACTAGCATCTTTAAAAATTGTTTCCAAGATTTCTTTCACAAACGTATAAGGTACATCGCCAGTATTCCACGGTAGGCCATGAAAATTATATTCCAACCATCGATTCATACATCTATACTTTGATGGGATGCAGCTCCATTCGCAAGGAGGTTGAAACAAAACAGAAAAAGGTACAGCATCATCATTGATTAAAACTATAGCTAATTCTTTCAATATAAATTCATTAACTGGACACCTAAAAGCCTGCACATCCACCACGTATTCCATCTCGTAAGCAACTAAACTGATTCAATCTGCTTACAATATTTTTATATCAACTTTTTCACCGAACCACTTAATGGTTTATATTCAATTACACGATCATGTAAGATGAGGCAATATGCTGATGTTTGGGTGGGAAAATTTTCACTACTTTCGAATTCCAAACGAACGTCAACAGGTCCATATTTCAATGATTCATTTTGTTTCGAACAATCAATAACAACTAGAGGCGCATACTCTATAAATTCTCCTTTCGACAACAATGTTTGTGGATTTTTACCATAGTAATTAGCTTGAAAGTTTGTATACATTTCATAAAGTAGAGCATACTGATTTTTGCTAATATTGAGATTTAAATTACCATAAGGATAACTCTGATTATTCAAAAATAGTTTCACATTAGTTAGGTTGCAATGATCAAACTCACTAGAGTTTTTATTAGTATTATTTTTTCTGGTTGTTTGAAAACCTAATACAACAAATCTCGGTTTCTCCAATTGCGTTGATGTTTTTACAGTCCAAACATGGTTTGAAGTCGTTGGAAGTAGAGGATATTCGTACAATTCCCAAGTACGAAAACTTATTGAAATAGATGGATCGTTCTCAATATATTTTAGCAGCTGAAATTTTCGCGAATCTGACAATCTAACGCTTGGTAAAAACCATTCTATCTTATTAATTTTAATTTTATACAGCTCATTGGGAGCTTTTTGCAAGATGGAATTTGCATCACTTTTTGATCTTGTCAAAATAAGTTCATGTTTAGCATTAACAATGATTTTGTGATAATCTTCAGCAAAACCAAATATCATGCTAAGAGGTATGGATATATCAAAATAACCAATAGCATTAGTTAATGATTTTGCATCATTATTTATTTCAAGCCAACCAGTATTCTCTGCGTAATGTGATTGTCCAGGATTTAAAGATATATAATTTTTCATAAGGCTAGTGAGACCAACATTTTTATTTCTATCAATTTCAATAGCATTGATTTCATATCTTGCTTCTTCAAACAATTGACAGATGGCGTTACAAACTAGAACTGTATTGTCCACTGGAGTTCCATCAGTCTTTACCAATCTTCCCTGCACGTGAAGTGAGCTCTTGCTAGGTAGAAGACAATGATCTTGATTTTGCACAGAAATTCGAATTTCATCACTGTTATTGAAGGTGGATGAGGCATATGGCTGATGTGCATGTACTTCACAATGAGCGATAGATTCATCAAAAATTATGGAAGTTTCAATGCTTAAAATTTCCTCTTCCATGACAAACAATTAAACGTCGATACACAAAAATACAGAGGCAAGCACAAAAAATCTTGAATCTTTTTATTCTCTTATTTTTGCGAGTGGTGTAACCTTGAGACTTGCCCTTGTCAGCAGCAGCACGTTTTGAGGTGTTAACCCTTTGACAGCTCCTTGTCGACTGGTGCGCTTGCGACATGGTAATAAAGTATTATAGCTGAAGCCAACCTTTTTATTGAAAACAATACCCATTATCGTAAAGACTTGATGTGTAGTCTGATTGTTATAATTTCTCCACGAAAATTAACCAAATGTCCGTCTTGATCAACTATGCGGAGCGTTATATGATCTATTGTCTGCACGGCGACTGGTAAGTAAATGACATGAGACGGTACTTCCACTATCTTATATCCAGGTGGCACCATAGGAAAAAATTCATGAATAGTATGTACTTTCTGACCATTAATGTATGCACCGGTCGTTATGCTACACTCAATTCTCAACGAATTCACTTTTATGATTGATACTGGTTGATCAGATTCATAAACCTGTTTAGCTTCTAGTCTGCGTGGGGAAAAACCCAGCAAATGACCGATAGAATCTTTAGGTTCAAAATTTATGTCGTGACTGCAATAAATTTCACTTTTTAAAGTATTATTGTTTGGTTTAATATGAATTTCAATACCCTTTTGTACTAAAACATTCTGTAGATAGCGCTTTATGTCACTTATTTCATAACTTCCTGTAGGTATTTCAATTATTTTATCATCGACATAACATTTATTTTGACCAATGTCTACATTAGGTATCGAATTGAAGGTTTGAAATTCAACAAGACCAAGAGCGTAATTTTTATATGGAGATAATTCAATTGGAGGAAAATACTGACTTTCTAGGATGGAAGTAGATCCCGATAATGTTAGTGTCAATGAATCATCCATGATGACTGCTAGCATTTGACTGACTTGAAATCATTAGTCTCTGCATTTATATAGATTATAGATGCTTTTAGAGTTTAACTGATTACATAAAAATTTCAGGCATAAATGCCCACACACAAATGTATCATAATTTTGATACCTTTCATGATTATATTTTACGCTACCAACAACACTTAGTGCTCGATGAGGTAGCGTCACTTTGAGTTTTTTGACTTGCACTGAAGTCCTGCTCCTTGAGTATATGGTTTTAGATAAAATCCCAATCCTTCTTTATATGGTTTCAAATAAAGACCTTTCCCCACGGCAATGGCTTCCATTGCTTCATTATGACGTTTGCTTTCTTCAATCTGTCGTTTTGCAGCATTTGAATCATTGATAGCTTTAGCTATTCCCGCAGCTCCACCAGCTAGTGCTCCAGTAGCACTTAGACCAGCAAAGATGGGTATAAGAAAGGGTAGAAAACCACCCAATTTCTTTGGAACTGGTAAAATGCGAGGTTTCTTTACACTTCTTTTTCCACCAGCTTTTTTTACAGCTGCACGCGCGCCTCTGAGGGCAGATTTAATAACAGTTTGTCCATCATTACTTGGTATCATTGATTTTTTAGCTGCTGTAACGATTTTTTTGAGTGTAGTAGCAGAGCTTTTATTTCTAAGACACATACCAAATTTTGATTTAATTTTCATTGCGCTAGTTACTCCCCAAGCAGCCGCCTTTTCACCTATATCTGACTCTCTTGATAATACACGTTTCCAAGCTTTTTCAGCTAATATTCTATCCGCTACGTTTCTTGCCTCAACGTTTTCTCTATTTTGCGAATAAGCGATATCGTGCTCCTTACAAGCAGCGTCAAGAGGATTGATTTCAGGATCACCTCGCGCAAGTCGTTTTGCTAATTTCGTGCCTGGTCCACAATACTGATATCCAGGAAGATGTAACTCTACTGGAAGTCTGTTGATGATGTTATTCAACAAACCACTGCCACGTCTTGCCTCTTTCAAGGTGCGCTTACGACTAACTCTAGGTTTGTCACCGTGAACGATCATATCTGATCAAGAGATGTTTACATACTGAAAAGTCAACCATATAAGCATGATATTTATAGTTTTTCAGTCAGTCGCATTCAAAATGCAGTTCGAATCACAAGCTATAAAACTTCCCATTGATAACTTCGATTCTCTTGTTCAAGATGAGAAAAAAGAGAAACGACATGGAAACTTGCTACCAAACAGTGTACGAGCAATATTTTGTGGACCTTCTAACTGTGGAAAGACAAATGCTTTGTTAGCTCTACTAATACACCCAAATGGATTGAGATTTGAAAATGTTTATGTTTACTCTAAATCTTTAAATCAACCAAAATATAAGTTCTTAGAAAAAGTTCTTCACTCAGTAGATGGCATTGAGTACTATCCTTTCAATGAGCATGATGATGTTGTAATACCAAGTGAAGCTAATTCAAATTCAGTGTTTGTATTTGATGATGTAGCTTGTGAGAAGCAAGATAATATAAAAGCATTCTTTTCAATGGGGAGGCACAAGGATGTTGACTGTTTCTATCTGAGCCAGACATATGCTCGTATTCCTAAACATCTTATACGTGATAACGTTAATTTTCTTGTACTGTTTAAACAAGATGAGATAAATCTGAAGCATATATATGATGATCATGTTAATACTGACATGCCTTATTCACAATTCAAACAAATGTGCGTAGCTTGCTGGAATGATGATAAGCATGGATTTGTTGTAATTGATAGGGATAGAAATCTAAATCAAGGTAGATATAGAAAAGGTTTTGACTGTTTTGTTAATCTGGAAAAGCAATATATATGTATGTAATGGTTACATAGAGACAGTCGCACTTTGAACACTGTGGCATTAACATGTCTATACGTGAGGAGGGCTTTCATAACGAAAAAAGTATTTTGCGTAAAATTGCTAAAGCTAGTGAAGCGATTCGACGGAAGCATAGATTACTAAAGTTGGGTAAAGAAACAGTTGAGCAGACATTTAATCATACCTTTAGGCCAATCATTACACCGCTTGAGAAAATAGTCAATGGTTTTGAAACTGTTAAAAGAATTGATCCAGTTGAAAATGAAGTCAAGAATAAAATCAAAAATGAAGTAAAGAGTGAATCTGAAGAAGATTCACAGCTAGAAGATTATGCTGAAACTTCATTTAAATCAGCTGTGGATACAGATTCAAAAAGATCAGAAGTTTCTGAAGAAACAATAGGTACCACTTCATGGAATAGTATTGTGAAAAATTATCTTGAAATGTTAGAAAAAAGAAAAAAGGATCTAGATGTTACATTTGGTATACGAAAATTAACTAACAATAGATTAATGATTGGTGATTCACCAATTAGTTTTGAATCGAACCATATTATTGTGGGTGAAAGCAAATATCCAACAACTAAAGGCTTCTTGGAACTTTTGTTTAAAAAGGATCCAGCAGAAAATTCAATAAGCTTAGATGACTTTGAAAATTATAAAAGAATCATAATTTCAACAAATGCACATAAAAAATTTTATAAGGTTGATGGGGCACTTCGTGATAATAGAACTTTGAAGTTTCAAAATTTCATAGCTAAAGCAATAAATGTATCATCACCCTCAAAAACTAATAAACAAAATAAGAAGCGTTTTTCATCAGGTAAGGGTTTATTTCCAAAATATATGATTAGCACAGAGGATAATAAATTAGACTACATTTACTGGGATGATCCAAATGAATTAGTGGATAGATTACGTTTACTGCTAGCATCTCAAGCAGCTGGAAATCCAAGTCACACAAACGAAATTATATCAATTATTGAAGAACTACGAGAAGCTGGAATTATATATTAATGAGTGTTTCGTCAAGATTTTCATTATTTACAAGATGAGCATCGATGTATTCGGACGTCATACTAAGCGAACAGAGAGTACAAGTCGTGGTCCTCCTGGATTTGGCTTTAAAGTCACATCTGAAGGAGAATATGATATGAATAATAAAAGGTTGTGTAAAGTGGCTGATGCTCAAGAGCAGAATGATGCCGCTAATCTGAATATGATGCAACATATGATACAGCGTGAACTTCAGACTATCTACGATGTTATAGCTTCCTTGCGAACTGAAGTAGTCAACAATAATATGATGACTGAGACTTTGGAAAATTCGACAGATAAGCTTTTTGAAAATGTGAAAATTGATGTTGAATCAATTCAAAAACTGGTGTATCGAAATGCAGAGCTCATTAGTCAAGTAGACATTAGACTGAATGCACTCAAAAATGGACGTTGAGAAGCAGCAGTTGGTGAAGGAGTTGCATAAGCCAGCTAGAAGAAATTACCAACGTCGACATTTTGACATCCGTGGCATTGATGAGACATGGCAAGCTGATTTGGTTGAAATGCAGCCATATGAGAGAGTAAACAAAGGATACAAGTACATCTTAACTGTAATTGACATATTTTCAAAATTTGCTTGGGCTGTCCCTGTTAAATCCAAGAAGGGTGAAGATGTAGCTGCAGCCATAGAATCTGTACTCGATAAAGGACGCGTACCAAAAAATTTACATGTTGATAGAGGTAAAGAATTTTACAACTCACATTTTGAAAATATTATGAAGCAATATACAATAAATTTGTACTCGACATTTAGTAATTTGAAAGCATCAATTTGTGAGCGATTTAATCGTACCTTAAAAAACAAAATGTGGATGCAATTTAGCTTGCAGGGTAATTATAAGTGGATAGATATTTTGAAAGATTTAATGTTGTCCTACAACGATACCAAACACCAGACTATTAGAATGAAACCAAAAGATGTTAATAAGCAAAATGAGAAAAAATTGTTTGATGTATACAAAAATTTTAATGTGAAAGAAGCAGTTAAAGAAGCTAAATTTAAAGTTGGAGATAGAGTACGTATAAGTAAATTTAAGCATGTTTTTGAGAAAGGATATACACCAAATTGGACAACTGAAATATTTACCATAAGTCATGTTCAGAATACTGAACCAGTGACGTATATGCTTAAAGATTATCAAGATGAAGCTGTTGCAGGTAGCTTTTATGAACAAGAACTTGGCAGAGTTAGAAATCCAGACATTTATCTTGTGGAAAAGGTACTGAAAAAAAGTGAAAATGAGCTGTTTGTAAAATGACTAGGTTTCGATGATTCTCACAATAGTTGGATAGGAAAGTCTAGTTTATAAGTATCTTTTGTATTAATAATAAGTTTTTTCTGAATAAAGTTAATTATTCTCAAACATATATATATTTTTACTTACACATTTACCTACCCTTACTCTAGTCAATGAAAAAAGGCGAATTTCGTTTAAATTATATCTTTTTTATTTAGATTATCATACTATTGAATTCATCGAAATTTTAATGTATAAAGGTACCATTCACGCATCTGAGTTCTGCTAATTTCTGAATCACTTCTTCACACACATTCTGATTGTGAAAAGTAATCATTTCAAGAAACAGACTTTCGAATCGCATGAGATTAGTAAATACCAGTTTTTTCATTACCTTATTCTTTAAACTAACATAATTTTTTTGTATATAAGATTTGACACTTTTCACACAAGGTGATTTCACATTACACCAAACACCTTCAGTAATGGTTTTAATGATAACATCCTTCGTACATTGGAACGGCATAACACTCTGTTCTAGAAGATACCGGTTGATGCAAGGAGTGACTTCCTGGAGAACAGCAAACGTTGTTTCTTGTAGTATAAACGGGTAATATTTTCTGGTTTCAACTTCAGTTTCTTCAATTTGCTCCAAAGCCACTATGTAATCTCCATAAGATATAGTCATGTGTATACGGAAATTTCCACAGTCGATGCATTGTTGCTTCTCTTGAGCATCAAAGTACATTGAAATGATGTTGAAATAACTTTTGAACAATTTCCACTCATCAAGATTTAAGGTTATGCTTGCATGAGGATGACTAGCTAACAGTTTCACCGATGATGCTAACCTTCCATCTTTTTTAAATTCAGCACCCACGATAATTTGCTTTGTGAATGATGAATTCAGATTGTATGTAGTTGAATGTAACATTTGATTTCGAGGAGTATAAGACATGATGATGTTGATGACACTGAGAGCTTTCAGTTACTGAGCTATAAGTAGAAAACTGTGCACTTTACATATTTTTTCAACAAATTCAATGGAATTGCACTTTCCACCCAAATACGCCATGCCAAGATGTTGATCTTCACAAGCTTTCTTCGTGTGCATGAACAGTGTTTCATCCTCTTCGAACAGCTTAGCGATTCTTTGAGGTAGAAAAACGGAGAATTTGTTTTCCATGATTACGAACGTTCTCATCCCATATTTTGTTTTAGCTTTCTTGATATCCGTGATTCCGTATTTTTTGTTAATTTCTAGATCTGTCAGCTTAATTGATGGAAGAAAGTCTTCATTGAGGGCGGTTTTGTTTAATTTGGAGAAATCCATATTTTTTCACTGCTTTTTATCTTTAAGATTTAGAGTTTTTAAATTTCTTGTAAGCTTTCGAATATCTGATTGTAGATGAATCAGTTCTTTGAGTTTTCGAATATTTTTCAGAAATAGATCTATACGAATTTTCAGATCGTGCCACCGTCCCACACTACTTGACATCCAACTACAGAGTGGTAGAAGAAAAGAATTTTTTCGCTTTTATAATATTTTCCCTCTCCTCTCATTTTTTTTTAGACAATTGACATCATTTTTAAGAATGATTCCAATGAATCCAATCTCAGAAATCTGAGATTGGAATTTTAAGAACTGTTTACACCAAACGTGTTATTTAAAAAATCAAAAGACAGGCTCCCATACTTATGATGTAGTTATAAATGTTTAAACCATTCGTTTGTCGGCAACATTGAAGGCAATACCGCCAAGGGGTTTGTTATTTAAAAAAATATCAAAGAGATGACGTCATATGAGTGACACATTATACTTCTGGAATGTATTTATTGAAGACTGAGCAACGTTACACTTACGTTTGTTGCCTAATCCTATGAAAAATATATAACGTTAACAATTCGTTTGTCGGCAAATATCAAAGGGTGAGCCGCTAAGGAATTTGTTATTGAAAAATCAAAATCGCTTCTTAGAAAAATGATTCTTAAATTTGAAAAACAACATTCCATTGCAATTATCACATCCTCTGAAATGTAACAGCGGATATTACGTCACCATTCATTCATCAATTTAGATATCCCCCCCCCCCCATGTCAATCTCGAACCTTCTAAATTTAACAAGAACCACGGTCTTCTTAGCATGGAAAAGAACCATGTCGGTAACATGTCGGTAACAGGAATCTTGCGTTAGAACTCCCCCTGCCTATCTACTGCTATTATAAATTTCTTTGCAACTTGTGTCGTTCTTCCATGAATTTAATTTGTTTATGTTCAATGTTATTTTTTACGATTTGAACCAAAAATACGCCTCCTAGCGTAAAATAGTTCCAAGAAAATTTGTGTATCAAAAGTTTATAAAAAATTTGTAGATCATTTTTGGTTGAACAACTTTTGTCTATTAATTTTTTTTCGTCTCTTGTGTGGTTTCTCCAAAAATTCAATTTTTTTATTTTTAATGCGATTATTTATGATTAAAACAAACAAAACGATTCTTTAAAACAAATATTTATGACAAATTTTTATAGCTCTTTCTTGTGTGAGCAACTTTTGCCTATTAATTTTTTTCATAGCTTGTGTCGTTTGTCCAAAAATTTAATTATTTCATTTTTAATTTTATTTTCTAAGATTTAAGCAAAAACTATGGATTCTATTAAAAAGTGATTGCCAATAAATTTGTAGATCTTTTTTGAATGCACAATTTGTGTCGATTCGTCTTTTTACGTACCTTGCGTTGTTTTTCCAAAGATTTAAATTTTCTATTTTTAATGCTATTTTTTACGAATAAAACAAAAACTACACATCCTAACAAATAGTGATGAATAACATATTTGTAGATCTTTTTTTTTCATACACAATTTTGCATTATTTTTTTTTCATATCTTATATATTTTGACCGCAAAATGGAATTTTTTATTTTTCATTATTTTTTCGCAATAAAATTTTGAATTTTAGATTTTTCAAAAAAATTGAGAAAAGTCTTATAACAGTATTGTAGGGTGTTCAAAAAGAAACATTTTTCTCCTGAATTTTTTTCTTATCATGCGTTGTTTGGCTTCAAGTGTTAATTTTCGTTTCTTTTTTGGAATTTTGTAAATGCTATAACTCCAATAATTTTTGTTTCATCAAAAAAATTCATTGGAATAAATTGTTTATCTTTTTGAGTACTACGAATATCCGTACATAGAATTTTTAACTTTAAACAAAAGTGGTATCAACAATTTCGAAAAAGCGCTCACTTTTTTAATTTTCATCCAAAATGGCTGACTAACGAACTCGACCTTCATTTTAGGATACCTGAAGAGTATACCAAAGCCCAATCCAATCCGTCAATTCTTTAGAAAGTTCTTTTACTCGTAATTTATCAATGAGGAATAATTGTTTATTTTGTGAGAAATTCGTGCAATACGATGCAATATGATCTCTTTTATATGTTCTCCTGTTCATAAATAATAACAAAATCGAAAATATTGTGATAAAATTCTTGGTTACGTACGGACTTTCTATCATGTGAGTAAAATTGAATAATACACCTATCGGAGAATACTAATAAATTCGTATATGGGTCATTCCAAAGTTTTTTTTCAAATCGGCGGCTTGAACATGTCATCGATTTAGATAGTAATTTTTTAACTCGAAGAAATAATTTTTTCTTATGAGAACTTTACGTGAAATTTTGTTTAGAACTTGATTTTTTCGTCAATTTTATTTTTAATGTCAAACCTGCATAAAAGCAGTTTTAGGGAAAATATTTACCGTACACTGATGTCAAAAACTATAAAAATAAGGTAATCTTCTAAGTTTCATATAGATTGACTGAATTTCACCAAACTTAAGAGAGCTGCAAACTTCTAATTTTTAAGTGAAGCGATCTCGCTTTTCTACAAAGTTATAAGGTAAATTGCACTAAATAAAAATTTAATGGAAATAATGTTAGTTAAGCATTTGTTTTGCTTTTAAATGAATATTCAGAAGGCTGAAAAAGCTACTTTTCATCAAATTTACCATTTTCACCATCATGAAAAATAAGCGTGATTTTCATTCTTAGTCAATTTGTTTGAAAAATAATGATTTCACCAAAAAGTGTTGTACATAAAAAGTTGTATTTTTACGTAATACACAATTTCTCGGAAGAATATGTTTATATAGAAGAAATATTTTTCAAAAAAAAAATCATGAAAACCGTGAAAATACACGAAAAAAATAAGTTGTCGAAACTTCAGTTGACTAGTCAACCATTCTAGGATAGGCCACTTTTTTTTAGAATCTCGTATAATGTTGATTAAAGAACCGCAGACTTCATCGAAAAAGTGAAAAAAGTCATCGAATTATTGGAAGACAATCTAGGAACATCAGTTTTCGAATTTTTATTCAGCAGATTTTGACAAAGTTCAAGGCAAACATTCAATTGTTCATAAAAAGTCCTCCAGATTCCAAAAGATTTGGAATACAATAACTCTAGCACAGAAACGAATAACTGATTCATAAGCTGTCGAAGAATTCGTTGACTGTCTTCTACATATCTATATATTCACAATGTACAATCACATTGGATGCTCAGGTGAAGTGGTATATGTATCAGTCTGAATGGAGTCGCGGTCACCGGCAATAAACAAATGAGCGCGGATTTAAATTTGACTTTTCACTGACATTTGTGCAAAATATTCAATGTGTTAAGTTAGCCGTGGGGTCTAGTGGTTAGGGATAAGTTGCGTTCGATAGGTGTTAGGTAGTTCGAATCCAGCCGCAAAATTTCTTTCGATTTTTCATAGGTTCATATGTATCTGTAAAAATAAATATAACTTAAGCGTGAGTCTATGTAAATAACAATATAGTAAATATAACCGCGAAATATATATTTTTTTAACATGGCTATACTGTTTTCTAAAAACTCGTTACGAGTCATCGAAAGTTTCGTTGACTGGCTTCGAAGCATTAGTCTATCAGTGTTTCAAGAACTCTATTCCTCTGGTCTTCACATTTTCATTGAAATTATTTTGTACTTTTGACAACTCTTTCTACTTTTTAAACATTTATCAATCAAGGTTTGTAAGACAATTCTTCCAATTTATGACATGCGTTCAACCCTATCCTAGAGTGGTTGACTCAGTCATTCAAAATTTCAACAACTAATTTTTTCCGTGTAGGGGTCGTTTCAAAAATTCACTGTACTTCAGAAATTAAAATGCACAGAAAAACCTCTCAGGCTTTTTTTTAAATGTTGAGTATATGACATTGCATGTAATATTTACATATAAATTTTAGGAAAGCGAGATCGCTGAATTTCTAAATTAGAAATTGGCAGCTCTCTTGATTTGGTAAAATTTAGTGGATTTATATACAACTTTGAAAATAGCCTAACATAGTTTTTCAGTTATTGCCATACGTGTACAGTAAATATTTCTCTCAAAATTACTATTTGAAATTAATAAATTTAGGAATTAAACCTCAGAATCGGTTATTGATTTCCTTTTTTCTGCAGTTTTGAGAAAAGAAGTAAAATTCAGGAAAAATCATAATTTAAAAAAATTCACGTAAAATTCTGATTCGAAAAGTCTAATATTTCGTTTTTGGGCGGTTTCGAGCATCTACTATTAGGAAGCAGCTAAATCGCTGACGGTCATAGTTATTGATAATGCATTGTACTTTGGAAAGACCTTGCAAACTAATGAAAAATGAATCACCGCAACGTAGTCATAAGCCATAATGTTATAATACTTTCGTCTCGATCCCACCCCGTAATAAATGACGGTTCTTATGAATATAAATTGTCTGAAAGAAGGATCTTCTTTTCAACATTTATGTTTCTGAACAGTATACATATTTTATGGAGGAGCAGAAAGGACCTATCGATATTCTATAACTGAATCCCTTTCCCTCTGGGTCACGAGTAAGATCTTGCTTACGAAGCACTTCTTGACGTTTTTTGCTCGTGCAACGAAAGCAAATGTGAAGGAGGACGTAACATCACGCCCTTTTTATTCAGAATTTACAATCTCTTAAGAACAGAAAATAACGATGCTTCTGTCCCGTCGTCACGCCTCCATCTACTCCGTGCTCATATCGTAGTTTTTCTATAGATTGAGTGATTAGTTGATATATCATAGGGATCATGCATTTGACTACAACCCAATCCGTGAATAATGGGGTAAAGAACCAGGCTTTGCCCAATATGTCAGGGCACACGCTTTCATCCGATCACTTGATTACATTATAATAATGCGTTCTTGGCTGATAATATATACCGGGACAGCCCCGTGCATACTATTCAAACAAATAAAAATATCCAACATCAACCAAAAATGCCTTCGACATATTGTGCTGTAACCATCTTAAGCCTGAGACATTAATATAATAATTATAATCACGTAATAATTATAATATGTATATATAATAATAATTATAGATTATAATTATAATAAATATTAATAAAGTTATCACATTATTATGATAGTTATTACACCTTCAATACTTCATGTACTATTATTATTTACTATAAAGTATCCTTATCCGCAAACACCGTGTTATGAGCCTGTAACGCCCTATATATATGTATGTACGTATGAACGTATTAATATATATATGGGGCATAATTTCTGAAGTGTACCCACCTCAAAAATGAAAGTTGTCCGATCGGGCTAAAAATTGGCCTAATTGTAGTCCTATTAGATAGTACTCCTCACCCCAAAAATTAATTTATTTTGATGATTATTTATCAAAGTGGAGGGGGTACAATTTACGGGGTTTTCAAGCAAAGCCTTACTTTCAAACGTTTGTAACTTTTGTCCTGTTGCCTGAAACAAAATTTCACCTCGAATATTTTCGATAGATTTTTTCACAAAATTTCTGGTGGTGATAACTATTTTCAAAAAAAGTCAAAATTTGACCCGAATTTTTGAAAATCAAAAATAAATTTGACTTTTTTTCAAATTGCGGCACTTTTTTTTT